>KK116779.1:0-50661 GCA_000611955.2 Stegodyphus mimosarum
AAAGGTTGCAAATTTTCATGAACTGTGTTTATGGTCCGTATGCTGAAGTTCCACCTTGTGGAGAGAGGAACATGGAATGCTAACGGCCATATGCTTCTTTAGAATAGACACACGTTGCAGTGATCTTGAAAAGAACGTTGGAATAGCCAGAATGTTAGAAAAAAAATATTTTTCCGTTTCGTAAAATACTTGCTGCATTTCTCATTATTAAATTAAGTTGATGTGCAACAGTGAATGAAATGTGCATTAGTATAAACTGCTTTTATTTTTGCTTGAACTCCAGCTTTTTTGCCTTTCATGACGTTTGCACCATCAAATGTCTGAGCTATGAATTTTTGTTCATTTCCCTGAAGGATTATGTCCAGTTGTTTTAAAATACATTTTGATATGCCATCTGCAGTTTGATTTTCTGGAATAAAGAATCCCCAGAAACGCTCAAATATTTCTCCATTCAATACATTCGACCATTTAAGAACAAGGACTATTTAAGTGTGTTCCGAAACATCTGTTGTGTCATCAGCCATTAAAGCTATAAGCTTTTCTAATTTCATTCCTTATCTCCTCATGATATATTTGAAAGAAGCAGTCAAGTATCTCGTTGTGAATGGTCTTAGAAACACCTTTGAAGACTGCATTAGTTTCTAAGTGATTCTTCAAATCTGAATCTAATTTAGAAGTAAAATTTACTAATCCTCTAAATACCCCTGGATTTACTGAATCGTCTTTTTCATCATGTCCACGTATGGAAGTTTCAAAGTTTGCACAAAAGAAAATGCAGTCTATTATTTTGCACAAAATTTCACGGTTCTTTATGTTATGCTCATTGACTGAAAGTCTGTACCCTCACTAAGTTTCTCCTTAATACTAACGGTTCCTAAAAGTGCAGTGAAACTACATTATCAACATGCTTCTTTGACTTCTCATGCTTTTCAGTGTTTAATTTCATTTTGTTTATAATTCTGAAACCGTCTTTTGTCCACGTTACATCACCTCCAGACAGCAAGTACGGGAAGCAAAACACAGCATTTTTTACTTGACAACCGCAAAGCCAATTTTTCCTTTGGTAACACCCAGAATTGAAACTACGAATATATTTCTTCTTGTTTCTTATGTCTGGCTGACATATTAGAATATCAGTTGTTGAACGACATCTTTTCTTAATTGTAATTTTCTCATGGAGAGACAGCTGTGAAAACGAAAGCTCTTGAAGTTCACTTAGTCACAGAATTTATTACTTGAGGATGCAAGGACATGGTTAAAGTTTTCTGTAAAATAAGAGAAACGAAAAAAATGAATCAAATAGAATAGCTGAAAAATAATCTAACCAAGAATATGGTGTACGATTTTTTAATCACAGCACACGCGGAGTAAAAAAAAAAAGAAATACCTCCAAACGGCACTCCAGATTCGGCACTGCAAGAGCGACAGTGCTCTTCTTCCTCTCGGCCTCGTGTGCTGCTTCCTAAGTGCGCATGCGCAAAACAACAAAATACCACACGCGCGAAGTAAAAAGTAATCAAGTTTCCAGAATTTCGGCACTGGAAGAGCGACAGTGCTCTTCTCGCTGGGTGGCTCGACTGCTGCTTTCTGTTGCGCATGCGCAGATCAACCAAACACCACGCCGCTGGAGCTGCGAAACCCGCAGTTCCGTACAAAGACTTTCGTACCTTTTTTATAAACTGGAGGATGGCTACTGACATTAAGTTTAAGGATTATATATTGCAGAAGTATAAAGAAAGAAAGAAAAAACGGCTCATTATATTAAATATTAAAAATAATAATAAGTGGAAATAGGGGGTGCTGCAGTTCCCCAGTGCGCCGCCAGTTACGAGCCGCCACTGCTAGCAACAACTGCAGCTAACAAAACGACTGACAGCAGATGTTTTCAATACAATAGTTTTCGACCGGGCGCGAGATATTTCTAGTACTTTCTGCTTCTCGAAATTACTGAAAAGCAATACGAGGGTGGAATTACAGTTACAGCTAACATAGTCGTCAATTACATTTATTCAATTTCAATACAAATTACCGAACTACCTATTTAATGAATGCTAAATGCACATGCCCCTGTATTCTTACTTTTCCAGCATATCTTTCTCTTAAAATTTGTCTCCCGATACATTACATAAAAAAATACAACAATTTTACTTATAATTCTACTAAAATTACCTATCTAAGTGCAAAATTCTTAACAATATGTACGATTACGCTGATCGCCTTTAATACATATCCGTAAAGGAAGTAAATTCTTTTCATTTATCAGCAATGCTGGTTTTAAGAACTAGTCGAGAACGTAGAAATTTAAGAATATGAAGTCATTAGAATAGAAATATGACAGTACATCAAATGGAAAAGAAAGACTCTTCTATAAAATTTAACACTAAAAAAAAAAAAAACAACCTTAATTTGACGCAGATTTTGACAAACTGCCGATTCCGAAAGCGATTTAGATGTATTCCTTCTTCAAAGACGCAAAAAGTTTTTGCAGATTAACATCTAATTAAAGTTGCTTTTTACTTCTAATATTACCTAAGAGAACATCTCAGACAAACAATTAAGAATTTTCCCAGTCACATTTCAGTGGATCTATGGTTAAACATCCCTAGTGAATTTGTGGACAGATTCGCTTAAATAATGGACAAAAATTACGTATGCTTAATCGATAATTTAGTTAATATATGCAACTAAATCGATAAAAAATTCCTTGAATTATTTTTAAATTTTTTTCTGATTTATTTTTTTAATAGAATACCTATCAGTATTCTGCACCGCTTGCTGACAGTTCATGATATCCCTTTGCTGTTTACTAGTCTAATTTATGAGCCACCCTGGATAAGAGGAAAGGCAAAAAAGGAAAAATATGATGATGGCAAATGGATCGCTCTTCAGCCTGAAAACTTCATGAAAATAAGCAAGGTGGAAGGACAGGTACCAAATATCTATATATCTATATCTATATAATATAAGATTATATAATTGCAGTGATATTAAAAAATAATAAACTGCAATTTCCTCTTCCGTTTAGGGATGAATGACCTTTTTCTGATCTATTAACGATCTGTTTCTATCCGCGTATTATTTTAAAATGCAGAATACTAACAACTTTAAACATAAAGTTTTTCGTATTTCTATCCTGACTCATATCGACAGCACTGTGAAAAAGCGATTGGTGAAAGATGATGTTAAGTAGTCCATTAAATTTGTCTTATCACCTACTGTATGCATGCATCGAGTAATTACTGTCCAAAAAGAGTTTTTCCGCAAAACAATACAGCGCGTTTTCTAATTCAACGGCTGTGAAGGAGATAAAAGAAGGTGGCATACCTATGGCTTTCATTAACAAATGAATATGTTTCAATACAAATGCATTTCTTTCAGACAAATGTTGTCATGCAGTTTCCGAAAATTTCGATAGATAGCAAAATCTAATTCCTTTTTTTGAAGCAGTAAATGCAAAAGCAAAATCACCTTTAAAAATTATACAGAACAATACATACGAACTAAACTGTTTATTTTATGAGCAGGGTAAAAATTATAAACTGACCTGCTTATTTTATGTGTAGGGTAAAAATATGTAAAGGTGTTGTAACTCGAAACAGGCCTTTTGATTGTCTTTTAGTTAGTTGTTAATTTCACAGTCGAAGTGGGAGCAAAATCAATCTGTTTGAGCATGTTTCAACAATGCGCGGAAGTTATTTTAAAGATTATTTCTGATTCGAAATTTAGTAATTTATAATAGGATTACTGAATGATAAAGTACTGTGTTTATATTGTTAAAATGACGATGCAAAACTCATAAAAAAATTGAAATAAACTACTGCCTATGTTCTACGAATCTGAAGGACAGATATCAAACTAGTATCTAGTGAAAAAATATAGTGTATTTTATGTTAATTAACTAATTATTATGATTTAAAATCTTTACTATAACTTCTGCTTTCCGTACTCATCATATATCAAGGATGCAAATTAGATTTTAGAGTATTTAAGTCGAGGGTTTTGAATTTCTTTCTTTTGGCAGCGTTCGCCAGCAGTTTACGTTCTATCGCGTAGGTGTGCCAAGCGAATAGTTTGGTATTAGCCATTTCGCTAGCCGGCGTTGAAACGCATCATTAATATTTTGAGCAAGTAGACCAGTTTTTACTCCGTCTACCATACTTTGAAATTTCAACTTATACTATTTTAAATATCACAAGGAGCGGATTTTCTTTATACGCAAAAGTTGTGCTTTCTATTCGTTTAAATAGTTAATAAAAAGGTTATTTAAACCTTCGCAGACTTTGTTATAATAGTTCACAGGAGGCGATCATTCGCTTGCCAGTCTAACCGGCTCTGAAGGACTTTGGGTTAATTCTACACAATTAGAACCCTGTATAGTTTTCTATGATGTGTTATACATTTCTATAGAATATTATTTTGCTCTTATCTTCAGCATGTTCGTTAAATGTAACTTATAATTTAAATTAAAATCATATTCCGTACCTACTCTGCTACGATTAATTTTCTAAATTCCTTAAAGGTCTGGATATGCTTAATGCAACTGCTACTAGGACAAGACTGCCAGAGAAAGTATGATATTAACGACTTCAGGAAAGAACAATTCCTAAAGGTATCTTTTGTAATTTATTGAAGTACTTTATACTGTTTAATTAATGGACTATTCTTAACAATTGTAAAACACAGAAATATAAGTTAAACCTATACTATGATTTTAGGAATTAAAAAAGAAATCTCTATTAGAATGTTCCTTCAACAGAGCTTCTGCACATTTGTATTACATAAAAAGATCAAATAAAATTCAAAATCTCGAAAGTCCAAAAAGAATTGAAAATATTTGTCAAGATATTTTCCGGAAACATCCAAAAATTGTTCATACAGTCTGATACTTACTTCCATGTTTGCGCTATGTAAAGTAATTTAAAATGCTACATAGTATGGAAATAAGTAAAGCAATGACATAAGAAGTGTCACTTTCAAAATTTGATACTTCTGTTAAAGAAGCAAATTTTTAAAAGGCGCTAGAAATATCCTAATTTCTCCTTCTATCTATAATTGTCTTATATTTTATACAATGTATTAATGAAAAAGAATATTTTACTTTAGCAGCCGTTTCTTGTATATTTTATTGCTAATCAGTCTTGTTTAGAATCAGATGACTCGTATTCAAATTATAAATAACTTAATAAAATTGCTTAGATTTAAAAATAAAATAAAATGTATTATTGTCAATTTATTCAACAGCTGCGATCAAGAATAAATGAACATTATATAGATCAAATGCCAATCCTAAACGAATTGTTACGTTTCTTGGAACACCTCAGTTTATTCGATGCTCCTCTGCCAAAGGCTAGTATTGTGATTGAACAGGTAAATTAACTGAAAATTGATTTTTGTAAAAAATTATATTAATAAGTATCATTATGAAGAAATTAAAATAATCTTTTATCATAAAAATAGGTTCCAGAAATAAGAGAAAGCATATTTCAAAAAAATAAAAGAAAATGGGAGGATATTGCTGTGAAGCAAATAGAAGAATACTTCAGTCTTTCAGAAACGAATCTTCGAGAACTTTGCAAAAAGTATGATCATGGATTTTTTAGTATAACTAGTTGAAAAAATTATCACGATCAAATTTATTATTCTAAATATTAATATATATTTACATATGCCCTTTAATGTATCTAAATGCATAGATCTAGTTAACTTTCGATTAACCGAGCCTTCTATAAAAAATTTTTAATTTGTTTATTTCCAAAAGGATGGAAAATTACTGCCAACTAGCATCAACTTTACAACTACCTGTGCACTTTATATTTTCTCTCTATCTCTATATATATATAGACAAAAATGTTGAAATATTGATTGCATAGGTAGATATTGAAGCTTACAATAGAAGTTTGGTGAAGAACAAATTTAGCAGACGAGGCAGATTCAATAAGAAGATGTCGTAGCCAACTTTATATTCCTATTTACATGAATTGTCATTTGCGGCCGCAAATAAATTGGCACACTATTCGCGCCTGTTCCAAAATACTTACATTTCTGATATCGTTACGGTAATAAGAGAGAAACGTCATAGCAGTATAGTTAGGCCAAGAAGCAGTAGTGAAGTGTAATGTGTTCAGGACAAAATTTTAATTCAGAGTGATTTAGTTTCGTCTTCGATAAATTTTGATTGGATAATTAAGCTCTAACATTATTATTGGATGAATTGTTATTTTCGTCTGAGCGTTGTGTAATGTCATATGAAATGGATTAATCTAGAAATGATGTAGTGCAGAAAAGTTTATTATAAGCAACTGTTACTTTTAGAATAGAAAAGGGAAATAACCAAATTAAAATGAAGTCTTAAGGGGCTATTGAAAGTTTAAAGTTAGTAGTTTGCTTTCATATTTTTTTATCGTACATATTTATAAACAGAAGTGAAAAACAAATGATGACACAAAACAGAAATCAAAATATATGACATAATTAACTTTAAAATGGGCATAAAGCTGCAGCAAGATGAAATATAATAAATACTTTTGTTTACGCAAGACGAAATTGTTTACCTAAGACGATATTTTTTGACGGATCCATAACTGCCAATCATTTTAAATGACGCTTTCATTTCCTTTCTTCCCTCACACTTTTATTTTTTATTTTATTTTATTTTATTTATTTAAGAGGTGTAATGTGTTTTTATGGTCTAATCTGTGTTTTTTAAGTAATATTTCGATATAACACCATAAAGAGATATCGGGTGTTTTCTTAAGGCGCTGGTGACCGTGGAACCACGTTGTCGTCTAATATGGATAGTTTAATACACATGAAGTATTTTTCTCACAACTATAGGGTTTATGCAGCATGAAAAATGACACACAGAAGAAATAGTTTTAATGCCTCAAAATGTAATCATTGAAATTGTAGGGATTTATATTTATTTTAAATAACCAGTTAATTTTAATTTTCTTTCCTATAAGCCTTCATTCCCCTAATTGTCAGTGCCAGAATATTTAAATTTGGTAGCGCGCGTAAGAAATGCAAATTCTACCAGTGGGAGAATAAGTTAAATATCGACGTTCCAGTAGAGAAAGAGAGTCCGGAAAATTGCCGTGCGTGCTTATACGCAAACTTCTGTTTAGCAGTTACTGCTGTTTTTGACGTGGCTGAAGCGCTGTTTTCTGCTTTTCTTCGGAGTTTGCGATAGTTTGCTGCTTTGAGAATTGCTAGGAGTAGCGCGTGCTTTTCTGGATGTCAGAGATGAATAACACTATGGATACGAATTCCTCCGATTTCCCGGAACTTCCGAGTGTGATTACTGTTTCTCCTGTTACTGACTCACCGTCGTCCTGGGCCGACCGCGTGGTCGCCGCTAATGGAGAAGATAAGCCTACCTCGTGCAACGAGAATGTGATGATTAATCAAGGTGGAAATCCGAATACATCTGCCATTTCTATTCCGAATATGCCGGAATTATTGATTTTCCTGGATAATGTGGATTTAAACGATGATAAATATGTGCAAATTTTGTGTGATCTTCAGGTGGAAAACTTAATTCTTAGTGATTACGCGTGTGTTGATCGACTCATCACCAGTGTTAACATGTGTTGCAATAAGCTTACTTATGAAGCACAGGCCATTCGTAAAACGGCCGATAGATTGTGTGTGAAATTTCCTGATGAAGTTTCGGCGCATCAAGAAATATTTAAATCAGTTGGATTACTAGAAAGAGCTGCAACGCATCTTCAAGGTAAGTGTGCTGAATTAGCTACCATACGTAAAAAGTTATTTAATTTAGTGCATACTTGTAATAAGCGTAAAAATGAAATTTCACATATGGATTGTAATGATAATGATGAATTTAAAAAACCAACCAAAACGGCAAAGTCCAAATTCAGCAAGCCTGCTATGGAAGTGCCGATTAATCTTCACAACAAATTTGCTAGCTTGCATGTTGATGATGTTAATGTTCACAATAGTGCAAATGTTACATGTATTGATTCTGATAATGTGTTACCTAATTCTAATGATCTAAATATGCATAACAATACTTCTGCTAATATTGATGATAATGTAAACCCCCAGTCGGGCACTGTGCAGCAGAAGCGTGTTACCCCCCCCCGGCCGCCGCCAATTATGGTTAGGCCCCCGGAGGGTATTAGTTATTATGATTTTCTGAAAAGCCTAAATGTTAAACTACCAGATTACAGTTTCTGTGGCCGCGTCAGCGGCGAGTTTCTTAAAGTTGAGCCAACAACCGACAACGACCACAGGGTCATTAGTCAATTTTTTCTAGAAAACGGAATTGAACATTATGTGGTTAATCCTGTGCATAAGAAACCTATAAAAGTTTTAATTCGAGGATTACCTATAGATGCAGACCCTCAGATAATCAAAGAATCATTGCAAAAACTAAATTTTAATGTACACAAAGTTGTACAATTAACTCGTTTCAAAATGAAATCTATGACTTACTCATCTTATGTTTTTTGGCATAAAAGTTGAAAAGTATGTAATCAAAAACCAAGTGCCTCAATGTCACAATTGCCAGAAATGGCATCACTCTTCTGAAAACTGTCACGTAGCACCTAGATGTGTAAAATGTGCAGGCTTCCATCGCACTGGCAATTGTGACCACCAGGGCCGTTTAGAGCACTCTAAGTGCGCCAACTGCCTAGGGCCCCATGTAGCTTCTTACCGTGGGTGCCCTAAATTCCCTAATGCAAAAAAGAATAATAATGCAAGCAAAAGTTCCATAGTTAAGCCAGGAATCAGTTATGCACAGGTGTTAAAACCTGGGAGTAATCAGAACAAAACAGGGGCAAATTTTCATGCACCAACTAATGCCTCTAATGAAGTAATTGATAATCCTACACCCTCTGCTGCACAGCCTATTACAACGTCTCAGGAAAATCCAAGAGTCAACCCAAAAATTGGCTCAGTTACCACCAAAACCCAAAAATCCAGTGATATAAATAACTCCTCGGATATATCCGAGTTATTCAAAATATTGAAGGAAGTCCAAGGTATTTTTGGCTACAACCTTGGCAAAATCATAAGTATATATAAGAATAAGTTACCAGCCCTGAGACGGTGCGATAACTTACTTGATAAGATGCAAGTACTGCATTTGATATTTGAAGAGATACACGGGTTAACTAATCACTAATTTTATGGCCCGTGAGTTTCGTGTAGTGACATGGAATGCAAATGGTTTAAACCACAAAATTGATGAATTACGCATTTTTGTAAATGAGTATAGTCCTGATATTTTACTCCTACAAGAACACAAGCTTGGTCCTGGAGTAGTTATTGAAATAGCCAACTACGTACTCTATCGCCTTGACCGCAGAAGCACCTCAGCAAGAAACCCAGGAGGGGGTTTAATCATTTTGATTAAGCGCTCCATCACCCATTATCACACAACACTGCCACAGCTTTTAGCCATGGAAGCTCTAGCTATCACCATCACAACAAGCACTTCACGCACAGTCACTTTTGTCTCTGCCTATGTCCCATCCACCAGCAGATCACATGTCAATGTTGTGCATGATATTGAAGCACTGACTAAACTCAACAACAAAGTAATTATAGGTGGAGACTTCAATGCACACCACCGCGAGTGGAACTGCAGCAATAACTCATACCTAGGAAACGCAATACTCCGTTTTGCCACTAAGGCTGGTATTGCAATTGCAGCTCCACAGACCCCAACACGCTATGACGACAGATCTGCAGCAGTCCTTGATTTTTTCTTGATCAAGGGCTGTACCTTTAACACAGTTGTCAGTTTAACTGAGATGTCCTCTGATCACAATCCAGTTCTATTGGACCTGGATCTGTCTGCTCATAGCACACCACACAAAAAGGCCTTTATTACCAACTGGTCTGGTTTTACCAAAGCCCTAAACAACACGTCAATACACATTCCCACAGCACACTCTGGTGATGAGTTAGATGCTCTTGTTGAGACATTTACTACCAATCTACAATCAGCACTAGAAACAAACAGCAAGGCGGTTCCAGCCCCTAAAAGGGGGAAGTGCAACAACACCATTAGAAATCTGATCAAGCAGCGTAATGCTGTGCGCAGAGAATGGCAGCGTTCAAGGTACCCTCCTGATAGAGTACGTTTAAACCAACTTAATCGCCAAGTCAGGGCCCTAACTCGACGACAACAAGCAGACCACGACTGGGCCGTGTATCTTTCCTCGCTCTCTCCAGAAGAGGGAAATATCTGGAAAGCCACAAACAAATTACTGAGATGCCACACAAACATTCCGCCCCTAACAGGCCCACAAGGAATTGCTTACACTGATTCTGAGAAAGCTGAGTCACTAGCTGATCACTATGCTTCTCAGTTTCACACTAACAACATACCTCACACCCAAACAGAAAACATAGTCACACAGACGATCACAAACTTCCTCTCAAAACCACGCACAGACAACATTCCTCCTGTCAAACCTTCAGAGGTCTACGACTACATCATGAAGCTCCAAACCAAGAAAAGCCCAGGCCTGGATGGAGTAAGCAACAAGATGCTAAAGAACATGGGAGTCCTGATGCTATTAAAACTAACCAAAATCATCAACGATATGCTCCATCTATCTCATTACCCGACCCCATGGAAGACTGCGGTGGTCGTCCCAGTTCTCAAACCACAGAAGTCTGCCACCAGTCCTGTATCCTACCGACCCATCAGCCTGCTATCATCAACCAGCAAAGTCGCCGAGTATATAATCCAACAAAGGTTGCTTGAACATCTCAACATCAACAATATTATCATCTCAGAACAACATGGGTTCAGGAAGAAACATTCCACGAATCATCAACTTTACAGAGTTACTGAGATGATCTCCCAGGGACTGCTGAATAAATCAATTACAGGGGCAATATTCCTCGGTGTAGCAAAGGCCTTTGACAGAGTTTGGCTGGAGGGCCTCATCCACAAAATCATAAATCTGGGTTTTCCAGATTACATCACACACATCACTTACTCTTACCTTATGGGTCGACACTTTGTCGTTCGTGTAAACAACAAAACCTCTACCCCCAGGCCTATCCAGGCCGGGGTCCCACAAGGGTCTATTTTAGGCCCCCTATACTTCAATATATACACGAACGACATCCCACAAACACCACACACCACTCTAGCAATGTATGCTGACGATACTGCAATTCTCACACAAAGTGCATCTCACGGCTCAGTAATACAGTCATTACAAAACCACATACATGCACTGGAGTCCTGGCTACAGGCATGGAAGATTAAAATCAATGTGGAAAAATCCGACGCCATCCTATTTACAAGAAAAAGACTGATCAACTATAATATACATGTTGACATGTATGGCACTCCAATCCCTTGGACCAAGCAGGCCCGTTACCTAGGTGTCGTTTTAGATCAATGTCTCACATGGACCCCCCACATTACACAGCTTATTACTAAGTTCCGGGTGCGTAAACGTACACTCTCCCCTTTAATTGCCCGGAACAGCGTTCTCTCTATTGACAACAAATTACTCATTTACAAAACCATGTTGCGTTCCATCATTACCTATGCCTGCCCTGTCTGGGGGTATGTATGTAAAACAAAAATGACTAAACTACAGACTCTACAAAACATTGTATTAAGACAGGCGGTGAATTGCCCGTGGTTCATTAGAAACTCGGCAATTCACCGTGAGTACCACATTCCATATCTGGAAGACTTTATTGTAAAAACAGCTACAAAATTCTTTAATAATATGCACAAAGTGGCTAATCCTACTATCCAAGTAGGTAGCTATGATTACCAGGCACGCAGCAACAGGAGAAGACCCCTGGCTGAATATAACCCATATTTAATGTAATGCACCTAATGTAACAATGCCTTATTTTGTTGTATAATACTATTGTACCTCTCTCCTAGCATGTTTTACATTTATGTGTATTTATAATTTTTTACCTGTATTTGTATCGCCTTACTGCTGTATGTTTTATATTTAATTGATACGGTCACACATATGACTCCTTTCTGCACGGTAGCTAGTTCGTCACACTTACTTGCTTCTACATCTCCTTTAAGCCAAGTAGCCATAGGTGTAGCCGAATTGTGTCGTTTGGTTCCACATGTATAGATCTCTCACTATCAACAACATCGGCCAGCAACATAATTGCTTATCTGAATCAATGACATGCCATAGATAGGATATGCCAAATATTAGCCTTCGAACTGACAACTGATAGAAAATCGTCAACTTGATTTGATAGTGGGTAGCGCTTTCCGCGCGGGCACCTGTCTGCAATGTACACACGTACAAATTGCCTGAACCGAAGCGCTATTATCTTGCTGCCAATATACTCATTTGCGCGCTGTAGGCTACAGGATTATATGAGTCGTATAGGTTAATTCTACTATTTGTGAATATCTCATATTTTAAGTTTGATTCTACTGTTTCAGTTACCGTCCAAGTTGAGGCGTAGTATGTTAGCGTCAGGTTGACATATTGTAAATAAGTTAAAGAGTTTAATAAAGGGCAGTTTTAACCCTTCCGCAGTGCAATCACTATCTCTCAAGGTTCTACACAACAGAAGGAGAGTAGAACGTTATAAGCTAATGCTAAATATATGATATTCTCCGTACATTAAATGATATTCTCCGTACATATTCTAGGCTCACAAAGAGGTATCTGATGTTTATGGTGTTGATTGCTTAACAGAAAGCATGTGTCATAATTGGTTTAAAAATTTTCTTTCTGGAGTATTTTCGCTTGAAAATGATCAATGTTCTGGCCGACTTTCTGAAGTTAATGATGGCAAAATTAAAGCAATAATTGAATTGAATCGTCATATAACTCTGCAAGAGATTGCAAAAAGGTTAAATGTATCAGTCCCTTCCAACTTGAGACAGTTACGTACGGCACTTCTTGCCATTCGAACATTAAAACAACTTGCCTTTAGTCATTCGAACATTAAAACAACTTGCCATAGAGGAACAAGCGAGTTTTCCAGAAGCTTCGACAGTCATACTGGAAGATACCTACGTAGATGACGTTTTTGAGAAAGCAAAAAAAATAAGGAAGCAAAGCAGTCAATCTCGCAAATTATCGAACTCATGAAGAAAGGCGGTTTTTCAATAAGAAAATGGGTGGCAAATGAACCAACAGTCATTGAACGTTTACCCCAAGAACTAAGAAGCCGAAGGAAACTCAAACGAAAATGTCAACAATTGAAAAATTCTGATAGTGCATAAAATCTAAATCCTTTTTTTTTTTTTTTAATTTTGCATACTAATTTATCATGTCAAAAGTCAATTGTTTCCAGGTAACTCTAAGTCTGAAAATTCTAGGTAAGCTGTTTAATACTTATTCATTATTGTACTTACCTCCAACCAAATTTTAAAATAATATTCAAGCTACCACTGTTTTAAAAGAATTATTTGAAGAAATATAATTCAATTGTGAAACTCAAGAAATTAAAATAAAGTTCTAAAAAGTAAAAATTATCTAAAAATACCAACTATGATTAAAAAAGAGATTGTGAAGAAAAATGTTTGACAAAATGACCAATGCACCTTTTTTCCGTCTTGTGCAATGAAAGGGAATGTGATCTAGGCTACCATAAATTAAGAATTTCGCCAAGTGACTTATTCTTGGTTCAGACTGAAAAAAGTGTGCCAAGATAAATTTTCGAATTTCTCAGCAAGTTTCTCGCTAAATTTTACAAAAGCACAGCTATTTACAAAATTTATAAAATTTGGTATTTAGGCATAATTTGAGTCATAAAAGTGGAATATGGAAAAAAATTACCATGTCATTTCAGAAAAAGTCCTCCTTCGTATATCACGATTAGAATATATTTTGCAATCATCTTTTCTATTTTTTATAAAGTAATTTTTTTTTTTCGTTTAAGGTAGGTTTCGTTTAAGTTTCGTTTTCGTAAGGTTTCGTTTAAGGTTTTTCGCCTACGGTTTCTCTTTATACTCTTTATTCTTAACGAAATGTATATTTTTTTTTTCAAACGTAATTGTTTATTTATCAGCACCTTCACATTTTATAAATGTAAGTGCCACTGAACTAGTTTTTGCGCCAGTCAGACTAACACTACTCACCGCTGCTAAAACCCTGTCCCCAAAATATATATAATGGAATATATACGTATTTTTATTATCGGAATAAAAGGGAGATAATGAGTTATTGATTTTATTGTTTCAAAAGCAGTATTATTCAATAATAATCATAGATTTTAAGTCAGGCAACGTTCTCGGCAATGAGACGGCTAAGCGGCACGAAAAACAAAACCTTGTAAATAAGCCTAATGTATTTACATTTATTCCTTTTGCTTAAATTTACGGTCCAAATCTTATAAAGCTAATTCCGGTATAAACTGTCTTCATTATAATCCCCTATAAAGTTTATTAATATTATTCATGGATATTGTACCAAATCCGTGAATGAGAGGAAAAAAAAGAGATAAAGAGAGAGCGAGAGAGAATATGTCCAATATCTTCTTTGGTAAATTCAGTATTTTAAAAAAGCAAAAATTTATTGTTTCTGTATTTTGTGCGGAAAGAGGCTAAACTATAAAAGGAACTAGATTTTTTCTCGAAAAAGAAATTTGAAAAATCAGTTGTGTCATTGCCGGAATTAAAACACAAGTCTTCTAGTTCTTATAGTTTGTTACATTAAGATAGTCACTTCAACGTCGTAATGACCCTCCTTTCCCTTCGTAACGTATGTCGTCATCACCTCACAGATGGGATTAGGAGATTAGAGCACTCGATTACCGTCCACAGCAATCGAGGCATCGACTAGCCTCCACAGCAATCGTTAACATGGTTACGAGGCAAGCCAGAACGGAAAAAAAAGTTCCCTTGACGTGCCCATTCTAAAGTAACAGACTATAATTAAATGTGCTAACTATTTACACCACTAGAACACTTACACAGGAAAGCAATAATTCATTTACATTCCCCTCACTTAAAGATTGACTGCGAAGAGACACGAAATCTAGTCGACTATATCCAGGTGGCGAGAAGTTATCATCCATTATAATTTTGTTGAGGGACTAGTACATAGACTTTTAGTAGTTTTGGAACAAAAAACGTGGAAATTCAACTGTAGTTTCGCAAAGATTCAAACTACAGATCTTCAGGTTTGCTGGCGACACATGTTAACCACTTACATCAAGTAAGTACGCATGGGGGAATGCGATAATTCCTTCATAAAATTATTTTTGATTTGATTTTATGAATAGCAGCCGTATTTTTTGCTAAAATTTGCCAATACATTCGTATATCTCATGGAATTATGAATGCTCCATTCTAATATTTTTCCCAAGTTTTCACAGATATAAAAATTCTGGTTATTCGTAAATAACAATAAAAATGCCATAAATTTATGTATAGATAATAAAATTACAATTCATAAGCTCAAATCAAATCTATTGCAACTCTGGTCATTCATCTGCTACAAAATATTACACTTAAGCTTTCTTTCTAGTTGTCAACTCTTGCAATAATAATAATGTTGATCATTAAGTAATAGTTTAAAATAGTTTCTAAATAACAGATTTTTTTGTGTTATTAATTTACTTTCTTTTTTAAAAGGTTAAGTGGATCTTTTGATTTAAAATATCTAGAAGCTATGTGCCCAGATACAAGTGCATGTGCAAGCAGTGTGAATAAAGCCTAAAAAAGAATATTCAAGAAAGAAGATTTCATAATAAAAGTAATTTTTATGGGTGAAATAATAAATAACTTCAAAATGTTGAAATTTCCTCAGAGATATTCGTACAGTATTACAATATCTCAACAGTACTTATATTTTAAACTACTAAAACGTTGAAGAGAACTCAATTCAAAACACAGAGAAAGCTAATCCGATCTCACCACGAATTTTCTACAGTCAATAACAGCACTAAGTAAACACTAGTTCACTTAACACAACTGATCTGAGATGTTTTCTGTAGCTTTTCTAAGCTTTTTAATCATGCATTAGAACATTCTGATACTTTCTATTCTCGAGGTTTCTGAAAAGCAAAAGCAATTACGACATATCTATTTATGAAATGCGCGTGCTCCTGTATTTTTACTTTTCCGGCGTAGCTTAAGATGAGTCACGCGCTGCATTACACGGGGAAATTACACAATTTTAATTACAATTCTACTAAATATAGCAAAATAAATACAAAACCCGTAACAATGCTTTTTTTAAGGTGTAAGAAATAATGTGTAATATTATGGGAGAGTTACATGCCACTGTAAAATGTAAAATTATACAAAATACCAACTTTACACTGATTATATATATATAAACTTGGGTTCAAGGGCAACTTTTGTACTTTGACACCACCAAGGATGACCACTCACCTGACTTTTCCTGGAAAAGTCTTTCCATGTTTAGTCATCGTGGAAGATAATACCATCCCAAACTAGCTATAACCCTCCAAGAGAAAGGTTAGCAGTCCAGAAGGATTTATTACAATTTCAGAAATATATACATTTACAGTTATATTGAGTATTACATATATGGAATATTTTTCATCATACATACATACATAATTGTATAGCATAAAAGTTCATGTTACATAAATTCATGATTCTAACCTCGACACGTAGGTCCAGAATAATTATGAGACATAAGTCCATGATACATAGATCGATGATATATAAATCCTTGATAATCATTATACATAATTATTACATAATTATAAGTCATTTAATAGCCTTATATCTTAAATCCTTATACATTCTATTACACTGCCTTTCCGTTCCATTATATTGCGTCTTTTAAGTAAGGCATGCTGTACCGCAAAACAGTTGATAATTTCATTTAGTTTCCTTTTAATTTTGCTACTTCGAATGATTTTGTCTATCCATTGTGGCCAAAACTGCTTTGACAGTAACCGATGATGGCCATTGGCTGTTAAGCAGCAGTTGAATACAAAATGATCGGGGTTGCCAACTTACCACACTGACGATATTCCGAATCTCCTAGCTCAAATCTTTTAAGATAATACGGGTATGGCCCGTGACCAGTAAAGAATTGTGTTGCACAGCTGCTATACGATTCAAGTTCACTTTCGGAAAAAAAAAAAACCTGTTGAGTTTGTCTTCTTGTTGCTATGTTATTCCATCTGCCTTGCCATTCTTGCATCACTTTATTTTTCCTGTTACACTGCAAGAATGAAATAGGAGATTCTTTTTTTCGGAATTCATAAGTTTCCATCATTTGCTGTCAATTTAGCCAGATGATCTGCCTTCTCATTTCCTTGTATTCCTATGCGCGCTGGAACCCATTTAAGTATTGGGCGTTTATTTTGATGGAGCTTTAGCAAAATTGTCCTAATATTATATGCTATGAACTTGTTGGATTTTACTTTTCGGTCCCTTATTGGCTTACATGCAGAATCGCTGTAAATAGTAATTTTTTTTAAAAATGTTATTACTTGCATAAATAATTGCGGTTTTCAATGAGGCAAGCTTAGCTTGAAAACTGGAGTCATGTTACATTACTGGTTTCATAATCCGTGTGGATCCAATTAAAATCTTCTAGGACCGTATACATATTAAACTTTGTAATCATAGCTATTTCGGGCTCCCTCTTAATCACTAGGTCTAGAGAAGGCAGCCCAGCCAACAGCTGAAGTGCTGATGTTGATGACGTTTTGCACCTTTTACAGACCATCAACAACTGCAACATTTGCATGGTTAGCAGCAATTTTCTCATTTGCGATATCAGCCTGTATCCCCAAATCGCTGCACCAAGGAGTATGATTCTCTCTATTATAGTTCTGCACCTTGTTTTTAAGAGATAGGTCTGTACTTCGCAATTCAACGCAGTTGTGCGTAGCATTGAATTCTTAAGCGCTACTACTTTTTGCTTAATTTATTTTAGATGTAGGATCCATGACAACCTATAATTGATTATATAACCTTAATTGCTATGTATTCAATTTCTAAATATACGGCATAAGCTTCGTGCACAGAAAATGAGGATTATCTTGATAGAACTTCAGCTTCTGAAAGAATTACGCACTTTAATTAAGGAATTTTGGATTGAAGTAACCCTTAGCACGGCTATTAGTAGATTTTCAGTAACCCCTAATATTGATCTAGTAGTTCGATAGTAATTAGATACAATTAGCTAGTACTAGATAGTAATTAGCTACTACTGAAACGTAAAATACTAACATTAATGAAATAGAGAAAACTTTGGGGGGGAGGAGCGTATGTAGTAATGAAAAACTAATTTCAATGGATCTTTCACTGCGGTTTCACTGCATGATAAATGGTGACTTTTTCATTTAAGATATTATTGCAGTACAGTGAAATACCGCAAATCCGCGCGACTTCTCAAAATGTACACATTCAATTTAATAAGTTCAGGAAACCGCAACATGGAGAACGAAATACCGAAGGAAAGAGAAATATTTACCAAATAATGATGTCATATGGAAATACTTACCAAATCATTGACATCATGTTAAAAGTGTCCCTTCCTATCGAAGTAAAGAAACAGATGACTTCACTCAACTTCTCTTTCAAGTTCACGACTCACATGGTTTCATTTCCTTTGTTATTTCACGAGATTGTTTAGTGCTGCGGTTTTGTTGTTTTACCCGGACTTTTTGTACATTGTAGAGACACTAGGATTATTTCGAAAGCAGGAGAGATGAAAAATTGAGCAATATCCTAGCCGAGACTCGAACCATGGACCTCTCGAATACGCGCCGAGTGTGCTGAGCACTCGAACGTGGCATGCCTTCGTGGTGACACACTACACCACGAAGGCATGCTAAAAGGGCGGGAGAAATACCTTATAAGCTCTCCCTTTTAAAGGGCGACTGGGAATTAGGGGACCTAATCGCCAAATCCTGGTGGTGGAGAATCATCATCCAGCATATTTTTTAGTTCGGGCGCCACTGCAGAGACATTAGGATTATTTCTAAAGCAGGAGAGATGAAAAATTGAGCAATGCCTTCGCCGGGACTCAAGCCACAGACCTCCTGAATACGCGTCGAGTGTGCTGACCACACCACGAAGACTTGCTAAGAAGACGGGAGAAATACCTTATAAGATAAAATTCAAAATATTTTTAATTTTAGAATTTCTTAATACAATGGCAGACAAGAAATGTATTCATGATTTTACTACTTGCAACGTTGAAAAACATAAACGCGTTGCACTGACGGTAATATAGAAGCGAAAGATGGAGGGATAAGGTACTACTCATTGGTTTATAGCAGAATCATACGAAATTGCGACACGAACGGTATATGATATACGGAAAAATAAAGAAAAACAGTTGAAATTTTACAGGAACAGTGATTCTAACACCCGAATCCAAATCGGCACACGTCGATGTTATCTTGTATGAATGGTTCCGGCAGCAGCGGAGTGATGTGGTACCAATTTCAGCATCGATCCTGAGAGGAAAGGAAAAACAGATTCACGCTGATTTAAAAATAGACGAGACGTACGATTTCAGTATCGGTTGGCTGAACAGATTTAAGCAGAGACACGGTATACGTTATCTGAAAGCCTATAGGAAAAAACTTTCAGCATGTAAGGATGCTGCAGAAGTGTTTATTGATGAATTTTCTGTGCTGATGGCAGAAGAAAATTTTAGTCAAGAACAGATTTTGAATATGGACGAGACTGGACGTTTCTGGCGATGTTTGCAAGAAAGACATTTGTGACAAGCGAAGAAAGTGGGTAAGAAGCTAAGGAATGAGTTACTTTGTATGCAGCTTCTGCTGTAACTCACATATGTAAATGAATAGTAGTGGGTAAGAACATCAATCTTGGAGCTCTGAAAGGAGTAAAATCCTTACCTATGACTTACAGGAATAAACAACTTATAACCGAATGGTTCATGAAACTTTCTAATTTCTAATTTCGTAAAGAGGCAAAGTATTATAACAGTGTGAGGTTCGCATCAAATTGCAAGATTCTACTACTGTTAGACAACTGTTAAGCACATCTAGATTCAATCAGTTTAAGGTGTGATAATGACGAGGCTCTTATTTTACTCCAAAATAGTGCATCACTGATGGACAAGGACATAATGCGCAGTATTAAATGCCATTACAAATCAGAGTTTCTAAAAAAAAAATCTTTAAAAGAGACCATTCTTTTTCACTTTGTGAGTATAACAAAAAATTCAACATCAAAGACTGCATCTATTTGTTAGCAGAATCATAAAATTCTCTTTTTCGTACAACGTTAGAAAATAGCTGGCGTAATGTATAGCTACCTTCACTGTTTATTGAAACTGAGAGCGATAACAGTTCACTTTCTAGTTTTAGGATCAGTGCAGCAAAGGTTGAAGCAAGAGAATTACTTCTGTATTCGAAAGAAAGAACAAATGAGGAGGCTTTGCACGAAGATATCGTTGAATGTATGATGTGTCCAGATGAGCCAACACTGGCATATCAAGTGACCGATGATGAAATTATTGGCTGTCTTCTCAACTCGAAACAGCAAGAAAATGATTCTGACATGACACAGTTAGTGAATTTCATAGGAGTGAGAATCGTTTAATAAAAATTTGAAACATGGTAGAAATACCTAAAATTTTTAGAACACAGCTATGTCACAAGGCAAGAGATTATGGATTATATAATTTACAAAAAAAAAAAAAAAAACTTACTCTGGAGCATCCTAAGTTTTAAAACAAACCTCTATCAGAAAAATGTTTGAAACATGTAAAAAACAATATTTTATACCTTTTTAATGTCCCTTAATGTTTATATATGTCCTGTATTGTATACGTCTTTAATGCTGTTATTTATTTTGCACATTTAGTCTAAATATTATGACTTACCTTTCCCGTCCTGAAATCTGCAAAGTCCTAAAATCCACACAACCTCTGCCATTGCAGATCTCTAATCTTCTACTGTATTAATATTTGAAGTTTTAGTAAAATTTATGTATTATAATGTAAATCTTTAATACATTATGTATATATAACTTTATATTAACAGTATAACCAGAAATTAATAGTAAGCATATTTACTCCTATAAGTTTTCTGTGCTCTAACAAAGTACAGCATTTCTGTAAACCAAAACAGCATACACCCCTCCAAAAAAAAAACTCATTAATTTATATCAAAAAACATTCTGAGCATTCCACAGGTCTTCAAATAATTCTTTAAAATTTAAATAATACTAAAAGGAAAACAGTGAGAAAAATATGCAATCCTTATAAAGAGAGATAGCATTATCTGCAGTTCAGTGTCATTTTAAAAAAATTGGAGGAGAAAAAAACAGTAAGCATACTAAGTAAGGTGTTGACATCAATAACAGTGCACTGAGAGTCTGAAGACTCAATAGCAGCTTATACAATGCTTAGAGTACCTATATTTCAAATCAGTACTTTTAAATTGGTTTACCTTGCAAAAAAATTTGAAATAACATCCATGTAACTTGAAATAATTCTCAACTAACCTTCATATAACATGTGATTTGCTACTAATTTACTAGCATTAGATATAAGCCACTGATTTATGGACATTAGCTACTTGTGTATGATTATTTCTCATGAAACACGAGTTTCAGAGGCCCCTGTGAAGAAATGAGTAACAAACATAAATCATATATTAAGAAAAAACTGCAATTATGGATTTCCTTTCATATCATTCTAGAGAGAGCTTCAAATTATTAAAATTCAGTTAAATTTGTCGTTGCTCAGATTAACATAAAAAAATTCTTTTTTAACCTTCTAAAATCTGTACTAGAGGATAAAATATTTAACATCTATTTATTACCTTAAACATTTTACACTTTTTTTTATTCTGTATATTTTTACATATATTAATTTAATAATGCTATTACGTAAAGTTAATTTCAATTTCTCAGAGTTTTATTGCTTTTTATTAAAACAATCAAAGCAGAAAAACCTCATCTAAATTGCTCGTATACTCAGAAATACGGGGTGTTTATATATGAATGGTGCAATTTTAAAAATTAATAATAAATTCATGTATTACTTTATATGAGCAAACCTTACAACATGTGGCAGCTGCCCAAGTTTTTGATGCATTAATCACAATCCTTCAATATGTGCACCCTTGTCGCATGACACACATCTACATGGTAATCAGATTCTTCCCGTACTTGGTGTAGCATGTCTGCCATTATGGTCTCAAGGGCATGCTTTATCCAACCACAAACTTCCTCAAACGACACGGGCATCGGCAGTACATGAACTCGGTCTTTAACAAACCCCCAAAGAAAGAAATCGTATGGTGTTAAATCTAGTGAACAGGGCGCCCAGGTAAAAAGGTTGTTGTCTGCTGTTGCAGCATGTCCAAACCAGTGTTGGTGAAGAACATGATAAATAAGCTCTCGTACATTCGTGTGAAAACCGGGCAGACCATTGTTCTGTTGAAAAAATGTAGTCATCATAATTAGTGTTTAGCTAGGTTAACAATTATTTTTCCACCCCAGGTTTGGTCATCTCAAAATGGAACATCCAAAATAGTTGCCAATGCTTACGGTGCAGATTTTACATGGGTAAGGTAAAATCGATTTATTATTAAATTTTAAAACTGCACCATTCATTGATAAACACCATGTACAGAAAAATTCTCTACATCAATATAGAAACTTTATAATCACTTATTTAATCACAGATGAGTCTAAATAAGCATAGAATCCTCTCTACTCTCCTATCATTTCAGAATAATACAAAATTTTGATAGAACAATTACATATTAACCTTACAGTTAAAATATGCAGATTCTTTATGAAAACATTTGAGTAAGTTAAACAGTTAACACTTTAGAATTTTTCAGAGTAAAAGAATAGTACATTAGAGATGAATTAAAAAATATTTTTTCACTCATTGTGGATAATCTCTATTCAAATATCAATTAAAATAATAAAAGAAAAATTATAACAAAATAAAATTTTTATTAAAACATTTAAAAATCAATTTAATAAAATATTTATACAAATAATTTCCATCAATAAATAACAAAATTTTTTAATTATCTTCCAACTGTAGTTTTGGATACAGTATAACCACTCCCTTTTTATTCTATGTCTGTGACAATTACAAAGGTCACATAATACCAGTTTATATACAGCTACATAATATTCATTGAAGTTTTTGCCATATTAACAAACTGAATGTTCACTTGTTAGTTTCCATTATTCTCCTTTTGTTTTTACTTCTGATTTGTAGTGGCAAACTCATGTGCATACCATGATGATAATCTGAAATGTATCTTTGCAACTCTGCCTCCTCAATCTTGTGTAAATAAAAATATTTAACGTTAGTTAAAATTAAGAGCAATTAGTTAATTATCAAAAATTTTAGATTACATAATGTAATAGTATTACTTTTCATAAAACTGTGATCTTTATGTAATACTACTAAACATTAGTCATAATAAAAAAACTAAAACTTCTATTAAACTTTAACTAAATTTGTTTCTCATCTATAATACTTTATTTTCAGCATTCTCTATTAACCAGAAATTAATTACCTCTGTAGTACCACACCTCTTTAGCAATTGTATGAAGACTTAAAAAAGTACTGTAGAGAAAAACTTCTGTAATTATACAGAACTGAATGGTATAAAAAGAACTACAAAGCACGAAAAAACAAATGGAATAAAAAGTAAAGTAATTAATTTGCCTCATATGTTTTCAGATCAATATGTAAACATTAAAAATAAAAATATAATATTAAACATATAGTTTGCAATGATAATTACCAGATAATATATAAGGTCCTTAAATATAACTAGTGAATTTACAATATTGTAATTTAATTACTGCCAAACATGGAATTATGAGATTTATTTGATACATAAATTTCTTTAATTATAGCTGTGTCCTTCAAACAGTATTATACTGTGGTATGCTGAACTTATAGCTCTATTTTTTCAATTATCACAGTCAAAAGTCAGCAGTATGAAATAACAATTTTCCCGATTCTGAAAAAAGACAAATAATTTTGAGAAATTCATATTGGGATGTTCATCATCAATTAATACCATTTTTCTCTTTTGCTCATCATTAGACAAAAAACGAGTAATAATATTTTTAATGTAAATCGTCATTCAAACTCCCAAAATCCTCAACTGTGTAGTTTTACTTATTTATTTATTTTGTTATAGGGCTATCTTAAAAGAACGTGTACAGAGATAATCCAGCATCAATCTTTATCATAAAAGATGCTGACAAGTAACAGTAATTCCTATAGAAATGTTGTTTCATCTGACAAACATAGCTGTATTTAAAAAATCTGCATAGTAAAATTCCTTTAAAATAAATAAATCAATAAAACATTGTATGCATTTCTCTGCTAACTGCACTGTTGCATACACTGAAATGCAATTTTTTTAATTTTTATACAGAATTGACTTTTGGATCTCTGTATATGATTATAAAAATATTTTTATATTTTTAAGTATTTTCTATCTGAAACAATATTTTTACAATTACATTTAATATTACAAATTATTCTGGAATATAAAAAATATATGAAGTCTGAAAAGTACAGTTTACCACAAAATTCCTCTCACATTTACTGCAAAAAATATGTTATTTAAATTCTTCCACATTACAAAAATAAGAGTATGATAAAAAATAATGTCATGATATCTTTAAATGCAACACTATAAAACTCCGTCTCTGTGCATCATTAATAACAAGCCAATAACATTTTCAGCCTTCTTAAATCTGAAAAGATCTAATATAAAACTTATCACACAATTCCTCTCATATTTATTATGAAAAATATTATTTAAATTCTTTCATAAAAATAAGAATTTAATAAGACATTTAAGATAATATCAAACATTTTTAAATGCAGCATTATAAAAATTTATCTCTGTGCATCATTAACAACAAGACAGCAACGTTTCAAGTCTTCTAAAATCTAGAAAGGAAAAAAAATTATAGTAACTTTTCACATAAATCTCATATACAGTGAATAATTTCATTATTAGAAAATACACAATAATGTTTTATGACTTATTCTGAAAGAGGGAAAAACTATTACTGCTATGCACCCTTTGCAATTAATATAGGTAAACAAAAAAATTGTCTAATATAAGGCCTAAGACAATAACACTATTTAAAAATAAAGTACTTACTCAATATACTAAATGAAAAGAGAAAACCACATACATTTGAACTTTGTATTGGAAAAAAAATATATTACATCAGTATCCATTTATAGTTAAAAAAAAAAAAACACTGCATTTGAGGAGCCAAGATTAGTTCTTCTTAACATATACTTTTATTATTATGATTTTAATAGCATATTGTATGTATAAAGTAAATGCTAAAATACAAACTTCTGCTTTCACACCATAATTTTTTCAATTATTGCTTTTTCAATTCTGTTTCCATATGAATAGTTTCAGAAAATCTAGTTTGAGAGGAATGTAACTCTACACCATTCAGCAAATGTGCTTCTGCATTCCATTTTTATTAGAAGTGCAATTTCTTCTTCACATCTAACAACTAAACTAATGTGGAAAATGAAGCAGAAGTTTAACTGCACTAAGTTTAGATATTAACATAAATTCATATGTAATGAGAACGAACCTCGGCGATAGTTGGTCTCTTTTTTTTAGCATTAGTTAAACAATGCTCTGCAATCCTCAGAAGTTCTGCTGCCTTTACAGGATCCCAATATGCTTTCACGTCCAAAACTTCATCTACATCATCACAGTTTTCCATAAATGTGACCTATAAAAGAGACTCTGATTTGCATAAAACTAATGTAAATATTTTCAGAAAAACTGTATTATGATGAAGAAAGTTTCTCTGAAAATATTAGATTTACATATTTATATAGACAGAAAATTATAAAAAATGTAATAAATCATAAGAAAAACTTTAGAAAGCACATTTAAAAAAAAAGATGCAAGCTTACTAAATCTCTGTCTTCTCTTGATACATCATATGGGGGTAATCCTGTCAGTAATTCCAGTAAGACAACACCAAAGCTAAAGGTATCTAGTTTAATGGAAACATCTCCATTAAATGCTTCTCTAGCCATGTAAACAGAAGTACCACAAACATTTTGTGTAACAGCAACAGTTGATGAGATGTTTGCATCTCCTATCCTCACTAAACCAAAATCTGCAACTTTTGGAACAAAATTTGCATCCAAGAGTATGTTTGCACTGCAATAAAAAAGTTTACATTCATTATTTTCATCAACTATTTTCCTATATATATATATATGCTATTATCCGGAAAAGGTAGCTCCAGATTATTATCATAAAAAAACATGACTCAACACCTTAAACTCAACATCTCTGTACATATTTTTACATTATTAAAATGTAGCCGTCCAGTGTTTTAATAAATAAAATCAGGTTTCAAACCACAGAAAAGAATACATTCACTTCCATAAGCAACATTTTTCTTTAAACAATACCAATAATGAAGCCAATTTAATAATTAATATGTTTTCTTTTCTTTAAAATAATAATAAATCTGGTTCACATTTGAATTCATCAGCCCCTGAAACAGATTTGATATTCTGCATGCTGCCAAAATTGCAGTCTTCAAGTTATTTACAGATTTGTACAGTATGTTATTGATTACACACAACAGAGGAAGATGTTCAAATGTTTTCAATGGAATTTAAATCCTATATGTCACAGCCACTCTGAAAAGATATGTTTTCGGCTCAACCACTTGCTTATAATCATTACTCCTGTCTATGGCATCTTATTGATAAATATGTGGAATTCATTAAAAATATTTTGAAAATGCTATACGATAGTTCTTCAACAACTCAGTCTATTCAGAAATATCATTTGTGGATAACTGAATGCCAGCTGTGAAATTTCTAATGAAGAATACACCTCACACTGTATAAATTTGATTAATTCAATCCTTAATACCATTCTAATTTACTATTCTTAATGAAAAATTCTAACATTACAGTTTCATCAATTATGTTATAACAGGCAATGTATATTTTTAGTCAAAAAAAAAATTCCTTCCCTTTTTTTAAGAAAGTATAAAGGCAATGGGGAAACAAGAAATTGGTTTTATATGACAATCATCCATCCAATCATTTGCTGCGATACAACATATATCATGCAGATAGTGCTACTGCAGTGCTAGCAGAAATGCTGGATGAATGGTACATTTGATTTCTAGCAGGTATAGAAAACAGTTATGCTTTGAAATTATGGACAAAGGAGGAAGTAACAGCTGTTGTGCAGTGTGAATGGGCATGTGGAATGCCAGGTGCTAAAAATCAATAATTGGCTCACAGAAGTGTCCAGGTGTCATTTTGAAGCAAATGGTGTGGCAATGGTACCAGCAGTTCGCCGAAAGGTGTAATCAATTGTCATACAGCTAAGACCTACTGGATAAGCATCAACAGCTTCTGTACAAGGCATATGGAAAAATGTTATCAGAGGTATGATAATCAATAATGCCACCACTACACTTTGGAACTGGTCATGCATGAGCTCATGAGACCTTTTACAACACTCTGCAATATGTGATAGCATGATGCAAAAGTGATAGCATGATGGGTGTCCCACCAACTGACCTTAAACCACATAAGACAATGAATATATAGGCCAATGAATGTATATAAGCCTGAAGCATCTTATGTGGTACCTATGGAATGAAAATGAATTTCTGTTCTGGACTTTGATGAAAAATAAACCTGGATTAATTATTTCTTACCAAAGGCTACATTTATGGAGTGGAAACATCCATCATCCCCTATCAGAAAAGAAGTTTAATATAACTTCTTTGCTAAATACTCATAATTGCTCTTGAATACTTTTCAGAATGCTCATGATGTTTTGTTGCTCGATATTTTGGAGAATGGGACAATCAATTCTGTGCAGTATTGTCAGACACTGAAAAGGCTAAAGACTGATATTCACAGGAAGTAGTTTGAACTTTTGACATCTGGCATGTTCCTTCTAGATCACAGAGCAAGACCAAAGGCAGCATCAGCAATGATTGAACATATTGCATTTGGAAATGTCTTATTGATCCATGCAACAGACATAATTCCAAGCGAGTTCCACTTCTTTCTGGCACTAAAGAAGTCTCTTAGACAAAGGCACTTTGTCACCAGTGAAGAAGCGTAGACAACCATGAAGTAGTTCTTCCATATGCAAAAAGAAATAAAAGGTAAATTTTAAAGGTATAATTTTTTTTTATTAGGATTTCTTAAACCTTGACATTATAACAAATGCATCAATGTCCTTGGTTATTATGCAACAAAATAAAACAAGTCTACTTCTTTATGTTTGCAGCCTGTTACTATCTTGAATTAAAATGCTGCCTGTAGCAGCACAGGGAAATTTCCTTTTTGATTTCCCTTCACATTTTAAATGTATAGCTCTTTCTCAAGAAAATGAAAATATTACAAGTTGTGAAGCATGCGTTATACAAATTGAATTATAGAAATGAAACAAGCATCATTTATAAACTTTACCTTTTAATATCTCTGTGAACCAAAGGCTCTTCAGCAAAAGTATGCAGATGATTAATACCTAGGGCAGAGCCATATGCTATGGAAAGACGGACATTTGAAGGTATAGGTGGTGTCTTTTCCTATCATAAAAATGAAGTAATAATAACAAACATGACTTTTTACAAAATATATGAATACCTTGAGATATTAAGTGAGCATGTCAAAATCTGCAGTAAATTATCTTAATGGTAGGAAATATTACACTACTGAAAATATATACAAATTACTACAATATAATGATAGTTTTCCTTTATGAGTAAAATAACTAATTTTTCAAAAAATATACACATTTTTCCTTTTAAAAATGGAACCCACCTGTATTCAACATCTGTTATCTGTTACAGCAGATGTAAGAAAGGTTATTATCTCTCCCCTTCCCCAAATGCCAGGCTCTAGCCATTTATAAGTGTTGGCCACTACTAAGGCGAAATGTGGTGGTCACTTTATTATGAAAGCACCTAACAAGTGAGCCACCATTGCCTCCTATGAAGGGATGGACAAATTGCATTCATGCTTTCTCTGGGATTCGAACCTGAGCTCTTCGGGGCACCAGTTAAAGTCACTAACCATTTTCCCATCTGGCCGTCATGCAGCAAATGCATAATGTATATATCTATAAAGTTATTATCTTACCTAGATTAAAAATTTCAAATTTATAGACAGCAAAGATCAAGTTAAAGAAACTTAGCAGCACAAGTGATCTTTGTAAAGCTACTCATTTACCAAAGATTGTACAAGAGCAAAAAATAACGATAACATTTGAATTATTCCACGATATTCTTCTAGGTTTTTTTTTAATTAATATAAAATACAAGAAGCATCATTTAAATATTAAAATAAGTTTAAGCTTAATATTAAAGTAAAAAGAAAGTTTACTTTTCAAATAAAGCTATTAATAATTATAAAATTAACTACTTTTAAGTAAATCTGTATCATCAGACATTTAATATAACTTTAATGTTCTCAACAACTATGTATTTATTACTAGTTAGAACAGTATATCATGGTTTATAAATTGTTATAATAAACACAACACAAATGTAAATTAAGAAACCAGAAAAATTTTTCATGGCATAAATGAGATGTTATAGAAATATCCATTACATTTTAATGCTTTAGTTTTAATATACTTTATTTACTTATACTTTTCAAGAGAAGCAAGATTCAGAATCATTTATATATACATATATTGTTGAAAGCAGGAAATTTGAAGAAGCATGTAAATTTGTAGGCTAACCTTAAAATGCAAAATAAAGGTTAACCTACAAACTGAGACTAATTTATTTAAATTGCTTTAAAAAATAATTGTGAAATTCAGTACTAGATACAAAATTTCTTAGTCATTAAATATCTTAAGAATATATTTTGATTCAGTTATGGTTTTTCAACAGAACAAATATTTGTACTCACTACACATGCTAATCTATCTTGCAATGAACCATTTGGCATATATTCATAAACAAGACAACATCTAGGACCATTATTCGAAAATCCTAAAAGAGGCACTAAATTTTCATGGTGACATCTAAAAGAAAAAATTATAAATAAAGCCATATATGTATAACAAATAATTAGTGAAATCTAATTAGCGGGGTCATTAAAAATGCTCCAGTACATTTTTTTTTCGGACAGGTGCAAATTTTTTTTTATGGGTTTCCATGGTTCAGTACGACGAATGCGCATAAGCTAAGCGGCCTCGAATCGTCTGCGGAAAATATTCCTTTTTTATTTGTTAATTTCTTTTATTCTTCGTTTTACATTTATTAGAGCATTTGAATAGAACTTTGGGTAAAAATTGTCGCTTTATTTTTAAACTTTGTTTTACCAGCAATTTCTTAGTAAGGTTTTGTTATCCAAACATTATTTTGAAGTGTGATTAAAATATAATGTTTTACATTAAATTTAAATAATGACGTCATATCTATTAACTGCAGAATAGAAGTTTTGTTTCCTGCTTTGGCAAGAAAATATTTATTTACAAAATTATAAATTATTTATTTATTACAGATTATTTAAATATTCGAAATGGGGAAAATTCGAAAAAATTCGAAATGGGGGATGTGTATGCAGTATCTTGTGGATGTATACGAGAATGCGGATGCATACCCTAATAAAGCGGGCGCAGCCCGCTCAACTGGCATGCTTGCCAGCAGGAAAATCGCTGAACACTGGTAGTTAGATCGAACTTCCGAATCCCGGCGAACGCGTGGGTGTTTTCGTGATTTCCCGCATGTGAAGTATATTGGATGCATAAGGGAAACAAGCGGGCGCAGCCCGCTAACGCGCGGGTTTGCAACATAGAAAACTTAAACACTGGTATTTCTGTCCAACTTTCGAATCCTGGCGAACAAGCGGGCGTCCCGGCAAATACAGTATCTTTTGGATGCATACGCTAATGACGCGGGCGCAGCCCGCTGAACTGGCATGTTTGGCAGCTAGAAAATTGCTGAATATTGGTAGTTATGTCCAACTTTCGAATCCCGGCGAACGCGGTGGCTGAACACTGGTAGTTCTGTCCAACTTTCGAATCCCGGCGAACAAGCGGGCGTCCTGGCGAACAAGCGGGCGCAGCCCGCTCAACTGGTCAATTTCGTGGGTGTTTTCGACATTTTCCGGGTGGGGAATGTGTATGCAGTATCTTGGGGATGCATGCGAGATTGCGGATGCATACGCTAATAAAACGGACGCAGCCCGCTCAACTGGCATGCTTGCCAGCAGGAAAATCGCTGAACACTGGTAGTTAGGTCGAACTTCCGAATCCCGGCAGACGCGTGGGTGTTTTCGTGATTTCCCGCATTTGCAGTGTATTGGATGCATAAGGGAAATAAGCCTGCGTCCAGGTGAACAAGCGGGCGCAGCCCGCTAAGCGGCGGGTTTGCAACATACAAAATCTTAAACACTGGTAGTTTTGTCCAACTTTCGAATCCTGGCGAACAAGCGGGCGTCCCGACGAACAAGCGGGCTCAGCCCGCTCAGCTGGCGGGCTTGCCCGCTAGTGAACTATGAAAAATTAAACTGTAGTATTTCCTAATGACAGTATTAAAATGTAATCATCAACACAGATATTACATAAATGAAATTACGATATAATGAAACTCGATTGTAACAATAAGTCACAAGAAGTATTACATTTTTCAAACTAAAATACAGTACAACTAAAATTCGTTGCTGTTAAACCATCATATGAGAAGTTAGAGAGATTTTCTTTCATGTCTCGTTTTGTATTCTTTGACATTAAATTTATTTTATTCCCTATATTGTTAATAAATAACAAACATAACAGTACAAGATTTTTTCTTTTAAAAATAAAAGTAGCATCTTTAATATAAATAAGGTCGCTTTTTTGCTAATTTTCAATAATATCAATTTTATAGGCATTTTGTTCTTAAAAAAAATTATCATTTGGAATATGACCATACAATTACAAAAGGACATAAATCCTATCTCAAATAAATAATTTCATAAAAGATTACTTGTAGTAAAAATTTACAATAAAAAAATAAATGCATAAATAAATTTTTATTTTCTTAAACCTTTCTTAAATTCTAAATTGCTTAATGAAAACAAAACAAACTTTACAGAAAAGAATTCTTATGAAAATAAAGTATTAAATTTGCCTTTTACCTAACTAAAATCTTTAATTCTGTGAAAAACTGCTTATCAACATCTCCTTTCAGTTTCTTCACAGCGAATCTTCGGCCAGATATATTTGCTAAATAAACACACCCAAATGATCCTTCACCAATTTTACACCCACCTTTTCCTATATTTAAATTGCAGAAATCTTGTGTAGCTCTTGATAATACACTGTATGAAAATACAGTCAGTTCACTAATATTAATGCCTTCAAGTGTTTTAACTGTAGTGTCCACATCGGCTACAACTGTATTACTAGACTGTGACCTATATTTTAAAATTGTGTCAATATCTTCAGATGTACTTTCAGCTTCCCTTGTGTCATCTGGCACTAGAAATATGTTAAAAAATTAATTAGTAAAAAATAACATAATTTATCTTAATACATTAACTTTTGAGCACCAGTCTTTCAGATGCTAATGTTTCACTGCTTCAAATGGTGAAATGATGAGTTTATTTAGCATTTTTTAACTTTACAATGAATCATGATTTATTTACTTTACAATTTATTTTCATAACATGCACATTGCATGAATATAAAATACAAACACAAACTACTAATTTTAATCTGGCAATAGTCCTTTTTAATCTTCATTTTAATTTGGCTACTTCCCCCTTCCTTTCCTAAAACTACTAACTGTTTATAATATATGAATCTAAAGTGTGTCATCTCAAAATTAATCCACATCATGGCATCTTATATAACATGTAACACTGAGGAGTTTCAACAAAGAACCAATTCTATATCTATCAACTGCTGCTGAATGCATACTCACTTTCCTACTTCCCTGATTTGCTCGCTGCTTGCTAACTGTTAGAAATTTGCACATGTCACCTGCCTCTTTACTTCATCCACTATCTAAGGTGTAAATTTCAAAGAGTGTTATAAAGATTGGGTGCATACTGCATGCATGATAATGTGTGAGCCTGATTATGTATCTCATCTTGTTTTATCAAGATATAAAATTGTTTTCAGCCAATTATGCCTGTAAATGTTATCTTTGTAACCAAGTAGATGTGCTTTCACGAAGTTTTTATTATACCACCATTTCCAATCTACTGCAGCTGTCACCCAATTATCAAGATATTAACAAATTATATTACATATATACATACAATGAGTAAATGAATCATGTCCAGATAAGCAAATGCTGTTACTTGGCTAATGACTCATACATTAAATTTATTCATCCATCCATTATTCATATAAAAATTAGCAATAGATCAGTCAAGTTAAATATACTTTAATCTGTCTAGAAACATAGGAAGAAGATAAAACATTCAGATAAACGAAAATATTTTAAATGAAAATGAAATATCCACAAAGCTATATTTATATGTCCACTCTTTTTAGGATGTTTTTAATTTTGCCACTAAAAAACTGAATACTAAAAAAAGAACTGAAAAAATTACAAATATTAAAACCGTCAAAATTTTTAAAGATATGAGAAGTCAATTTATTTTTGAAAACAAATTATCATTGGTCACCATGCCTATTTTAAGTTAGGTGGTCTTCATAAACTGTTTATTCTGCTAGAAAACTTCTATCATTTGGTCATGCAATTACATTTTTATTCATGAATGGAAGTATTAAAAATATACAGCACATTGGAACTCACTTTATTTGACTCATTGCAGTTTTTTTTTAAAACAGCAGTGGAATACATTGAGAAAGTTTTTCACTATAAATATGGGTAAAAAAGTTATAAATTATTCATAAAAATTGACCAATACCAATGTTTTAAGATGTAAGTAGACATCTGATGCATGCAAAATTTTTAAAAAAAATTTAAAACCTACAACTGATAAATTATACGAGGTCATGCCACTCAGAGGGTTCACATTTAATACACAAAATTAATTTGAATATTATTCACAGAAGAAAAGATTAATACATCATTTAAGTTATAAATTCTGATCATTAAATTATTATATGCTCTTGCCAACTAAAAAATTACAAGTGCCAGAATTTCACTTAAGTGTATGTGCACATCTGTTTAAGTTTAAAGGGCCAGGAGACATCTATAAATATCACATCACATCCAAGCTATATACTCAGTGTAACTATAATGCATACAATGAGCATGTTTGGAATGTATACATTATAGTTGCACTGGCCATATCAATGAGCATCATACTCATTATAAATATTGAGAAAGAAATAAATTTTGCATTATAGTCACATCCACTGCAATTATAACGCAAAATTTATTTCTTCCTCAACATTTTATTATGAAACTTTAACATGTTACATTTAATTTCAAGGAACTCATGAAATTAGGAAAGAGTTTGAAATTAGGGAAAAATGTGAAAACTTAAACAGTAATAAGTACAAAAATCTACCATTGGTGATATTACTATGCAGGTACATACCAGATAACTAGAACAGCCTAAATATTAGATTTGGGGATGAAAAAGACTTAACTAAACTAACGCAAAATATGTTTTCTCTATATGGAGATACCATGTTCAGCTTTCTTGGCAAAGCAAAACCTGTAGTGTTTTTTTTTATATTCATAAACTGAAACTAAATACTTAACATCTAAATAAAAGGCCGACTACATATTCCCTTCTCTGTGGTTTAAATACACAGGACAAGTATCTTACTTTGATACTGAAATATTTTGCAAGGCATTATTATATCTGAGGTATATCAGAACTAATCTGTGTTTATTAAAAGTTAAAAATTTTAAATTAGGCAAATTCTAAATATATTTGAAATTCCTTTTTATTTCACCTATTTAAGTGATATATTCTTGTAATATTTCTCAGATATTTTTCATTTTTGAAGAAAAGTGATATAACATTATAAGGAATATGTTAATTCTAATAAACCCAACAGAATGTTTAATACGAAAATCCAGCCAAAGATGGAATAACATCAACCCTCCACTTCATGCACTGTACATTTTACAGAATTACAGCTTACTATGGACTGTTAAAAAGATTTTTTCCTCTAAAGTTATAAAGATCTATTTTATTTAATGTACATACTGATATATGTATAAAATTACTGCAGTGAGAACTTCAAAAGATGCATTTTAAATATGACTCAGTTGAAAACTCATAAAAATCAAATTATCTACTTTTAACATTTTAACAGTGACAACATATTAGATTCAAACTATTAAACACCAAATATGGGAATAATTCTCAGCTACAAATTTAATGCAAAAATATATGTATTTCAAGCTCTTGCAGGTAAAAAACAGAAGTTCATAAGATTTAAAATGTTATTCAATTGCAGATATTTTGAGAGATACATTATCTTCATTAAAAAACTGGGTTCACTGCAAGCAGATGAAATGCAAACAACAGGTATAATTAAACCAAAGATAAAAATGAGTTTAACGTATGAGAATTAAATACTTTACATTTTAATAATTCAGTCTGCACATAATAGGCTGCTCTCAGAAGTTGTGCTTCTTGTAAAACCATTAATAGATCATTAAGATCTGGCTGTTCTCTACCAGTAATACTCCAGTCATCTAGTAGAGCTTCAGCTGGATTTCTACCAGTTTTCCACTGAGATTCTAAAAAGCTTTGCAAAACACAAAAAGTTTACATTAGCTTCTAATATGCATTAATTTCTAGCGGAATGTCAATTAAACTACAATAAAAAATATCCAAAAAGTGCATGGTGGGCATTTTGATTCTTATTTAAATTATACTTTAAAAATGAACTATAATTGAATATGAATATATATAATTTTGAAACATAAAACAGAGCAAATTTTAATTAAACTCTTCAGTGATGGCTATTAAATGTTATCACTGCAGACACTTCTTCATTGTTCTTCATTTTCTGAAATAAAGTTTTCATAAATTAAAATCAATTCATTTTAGTATGAAATACATTGAGTTCTATCATGATTTCAGGCTGAGTTAACTCAGAAGGTAAGCATATAAATCATCCAACATTTAGCTCTAAAAATCCTAAAATCCTTAAAAATGTCCTGAAAAAATATATTTTCTTGATCATAATTCCAAATACTCTAGCCAATTTATGATTAGAACTTTTAATTTTGGATACACTTAAAAATACACATATAATTAACATTTTTTAAATGTTATTAAAAATATTCTTGGATATTATTCCTTCAAATAGCCACCAGTATATAATGGCTAGTCAGTTGAAATGTTAACAGCTCAAAAAAATTACTGCAAACCAGAGACTTTATTTTCTACTTTGTGGCAGATATAAATTTGTTGCAGCAAGTATATTCAATACTCACTATATTCCCAATTTAAAAAGCCAGATAATTGAAAAATTAATTACTTAATTAAATAAAATTGAAAAACATAAGCATTTTCATCCCCACTGCTGGTGTCATTAATATTTGCAAATAACAAATGTGGGATTGCTAGTGTTTAATGTTTTTAATAATATATATCTGTGATGTTAACATGAAATAATTTTCATTATTCATTTAATTTCAGACAAAATTCTTAACTCTTGTTTATTTATTTGATTATAATTATTCCAAAATTCTCAGTTTTCTCCCCTTCCCATTACACTCTTACTTATATATGAGTGCACATTAAAAAATAAAATAAACAAATCAAGCCTTAAAACTTTTTTCTATGTAAAGTTTTCTCATCTGCGAATTTAAGAAACAGGTCATTGATAGCATCCATGTAACGTATTCTGATTTAAAATGGTTGAACACAGTGAAACAAATACAGAAGACATTATTTATAACAAGTAAAATTTAAAAATTAAATCACTGATATGTACAATACTTAAAAATTTAGATAATTTAGGCAAATCCAGCCATTATCAACAAAAATATTAGTAGTACATTCTTTTACGATATTGTATCTTTTAGTTTCTTATTTTCAGTAAAACATACTGTTGTTGTTATCATATGAATTTTGCTACTAAAATTTACATTGTGCACTTCCCCAAAATAATCTAGTCTTTTCACAGCATATAAAGAGTGGAAAATGTCAAGTGTTAAACATGCATCTGCCGATTAATATTTTAATTTTTAATATGAAGTAAATACTATTATTGATTAAAATGAATAATTCTATAATAAAATAAGTGTTGGACATGAAAATCAGAAATTTTGATAAACCCTTATTACAATAACTATGGCATTCCGTAATTATCAGATAGGTCTCATTCAGTCAAAGCACTTTAAAAAATGTAAGAAATTATTTATAAATATTTTTCCTTGCATCATACCTTATATCATAAACTTTATAGAGGTACTCATTTGGATTATCCGGATTTCGTATAAGACCAGCTAAATCCCGCCAGCCATCGTTTATACTTAAAATTCCAACAAGTTGCCGTCGTTCTCTCATACCTAAATTTCTAAGTTTGGTGGAAGGTAACAGCCTTCTTAAAGAAATATTGGAAAAGCCAGACATCCTGCTTACTGGCATAGTCATTTTGATAATGTATGAGGAAAAACTGCTTAAAAAAAGATAAGAAAAATCTGTTACAACAATTCAAAGGCACAAGTAAACATTGTTGTCATTCCCGTTTACTCGAATGGTTCAGAGTTACACATAATGCAGCAATGACAGATAAAAACATAAATACGTAAAACAGCTTTGCTTACTCTTTCTGCTCGAAGAGCGAAAAGTTGAACTGATATTGATGAATGGTTTCAATAATGAAGGTAAGAATAAAATACATTACGAAAGCTTTTGATAGAGTCTGGCACCGGGGACTTATTTACAGACTTATCAAGATGAACTTCCCCGATCATTGTATCGGACTTATTGCTTCCTATCTCCAGGACAGAAGCTTTGCACTGAAAATTGGGAATTCTGTTTCTACCACGAGAAACATTTTCGCTGGAGTACCCCAAGGATCAGTACTTTCACCGTATTTATACAACATTTACATTCCTAAAGACCCACAAATTACCATAGGTCTTTTCACAGATGATACTGTAATTATGACCCAAGCTTCTACAGTTACTGTTGTCCAGCTCCTTCTTCAACGTTACCTCAACCATCTAGAAAAATGGCTCACTTGTTGGAGGATTGCAGTTAATACTGAAAAATCAAAGGTAATTATTTTTCGTAAAGGACAAACAAATTTCACACCACCAAAACCTCTGCTATTTGATGCAGAAATTGACTGGGCTGACGAAGTCAAATACCTAGGAGTCATTCTAGATAAAAAATTGACTTTTCAGAAACATCCCAGGGAAACTGCGATAAAAATTAATATCACGCTTGCAACTATGCGCCCACTTCTTGGCAGAAGAAGTCATATGCCCGTTTCAAATAAACTCATCTTATATAAATCTATACTTCGACCAGCATTACTCTATGCTAGTCCTGTCTGGGACCACGCTGCCAAAACTCATCTTCTACACATCCAAGTTCTTCAAAACAAAACCCTCAGAGAGATTATCAACGCGCCATTGTTCATTCCAAATTCGTATATCCACCGCGATGTCAAAGTAGACACAATTCAAGATTATATTCAAAAACTTGCCGAAAATTTCTTCTATTCTGTTCTCACTCATCCTAATAACTGCATCAGCTTTCTTAGATGTTCTCCATTTCCCAGAGAAAAACACAAATATCCATCTGCCATTCTCCATCCTTAACATCTGTTACCCGTACTAGACTCTGCAGTTCACTGATTTGGACCTTCTGCCAGCAACTTACTCTCTTCGTCGACTGATGGCGGCCACTTGACTTTTACTTTCGTCATTTTGTCCATACTAATTATTTTGTTTTACCGATGCTCTTCGCCATATGCAAAGTAAAAGGAAGCAATGCTTTTTGAAATTCTAATTCACATATGAGAAGAAGAAGAAGAAAATACTTCTTAGTATGCGGTCTGAATGCAAGATCTGTAGAACATAGTGCACCACCGGAACTCCGGGTTCCAAGGACGTATCTCCATCGAAGAATAGTCTTTACTAGGACATTATCAATTAGTGAAAAAATTCATCGTAAAAGTCATATGAAAGTTAATAGTTCTATATAGCAGATGCACTATCTCTATAATACTGCTGAAACACAAAAGACAAGCTGTCGAGCTGGTTAGACCAAGCATGGAATTAAAACAAGAAATACAAACTAATAAAGGAAGTATGAAATCAATAGCGCTCAGAGTGAAAGTAATAAAGAAAAGGGACCCTACAAAATTGAAAGCATTCCTGTAGAAAATACAATAGGACACACACAATTTATGATTCGAAAAATATCGAAAATAAATAATGTGAATAAACTTCAAGAAACAATACACACACTAAGTAAAAAATTTAATTAACATGTCCATAGGCGTTTCTATAAAATATCTTCGAAATTTGAAAACAGTACGATTAGTTTATTGATGTGTGCTGGGCCGTCTCAAGGACAATTAGGTATCTAATTGGACTACTACGTAGCAGGTGCAGCCAGTGAGCTCGCGCAGGTTGGTAAAATTTAGGACTAACAGAATTTGGGACCACTGAGCATCCTCTTTCAGACTGCACCACCCTTAATGCCTAACGCTTGTCTAGAATGGTTGTTGGAGCCTAATCCCAACAGAGGACTGGTGCCAGAGCGTTTCTAACCTCCTCCGACATTCTGCCAGCTACGGTTCGATTTATGTCAATAACCTAAAAAATCTGAAAACATCTATTGATTTCTACAAGGAATTTAAAAATTTCGAAGAATGCCGCAGAGATGCTTTCAGAATTATGTTATTGTCAAGTAGTTTTAAGAGATCGTTTTCCTGGCCCTTCTGTAGAATCTTTTTCGAAATGGTTATTGGCTGTGGCTTCGGTTGTTTTGAAGTCGATTACCTTGTTATTGTTGAGCTTGGCAGTTTGCGCTGAATTTTGACAGTTTTTTTAATTGTAGAGGGATTAATATCCATCCTTATATCCAGGTCAGCAAGTGGGTTTTTCTGATGCTTTCAGAAATTATTTTCTTGATGTTTAAGGGGGTTTGGAGACATAATTTATAATTGACCGTGGGATCCATATTACATTTACAACAGTTCAGGCTTTTAATACATTTTGCCTTGTATTCACTCCTTTGTGGGCGCCGGCATGCTTGACGTACCTCGTCATGAGTACATTCAGCTGAAGAATAAGTTTACATTCAGTAGAGGAAATGGTAGCAGCTGTGACATCCCCCTTGAGTTTATAACTATCCACCGAAACATGAAAGCTTAGTTATTGGATGATTTCGTAAATTTTCTCTGTCTCAGACTTGTTAACTATCTGCACTTAAACAGAAGAATTAGAACACGAGTACGAAATTTAATCATGGGGCACACTTTTATAACATTAAACTCTTCAGTTGTGAATCCGTCTTTTATCTCCGAGGAAGAGTGTCCGAAGGCATTGTTTTTAAAACCAACCTTCACAGGCTTAACATTGTTACCATGGACAACATAATTTTGAAAACTGTTCAGTTCAAAATAATGCGAGATTTCGCGGCGGGTGTCAGCATTTAAGGGAAAGATTTTCAGAAATTCTTCTTTAAATTTTGCAGTACAGGTGACATCAATTTCATTTAAGGTTTTTAACGAATTCGCGACATTTGAATGAACTTTAAACCCTGACTGGTTTTGTCCTATGTTATTTAGGTAGCTCTTTTGGAGGATTACAAATATCAATATCATTATTTTGATCAGCGGCAGAATATTACTACCAATGTCATTACCAGATTTATTACTACAATTATCATTTAATGCATAAAATGTTTTACTAACATTCACATGTTTTTCATAATTTTTGTCTTCCGTGCAAGATAAACCGTCACTGATAGAAGATAGATGACTTATATCAGAGCTACATTTCTGACCATTCACCATTTTTATCAATATTAAAATATAAAACCATCGTATCTGCAATACTGGGGTTATTCATATTACAGCCCAAGTAGCACGGCTAAGTCGCAATGACGTTGCGAATGATGTTGCAAAAACGTTGCAATATGTCGTCTTTATGACGCTTAGAATGTTCTTTGGCTTAGACGTCCGCGAAATTCCACTGTTTTACAACCGTTGCAAAGATATCTTTGTTACGTGTTTGCAGATGAGATTTTTGTCGCAAAAACGTCATTGTTACGTCTTTCTCAGGTTATATTTCGGTTGTGATTGCATGGAGTTAAAACGTAGTACCACGACGTCTTAATGACGCTGAAATGTTCGCAGAATTCCACCTTTTTGCAACAGTTGTGAAAACGTTGTTGTTATTATGTCCTTGTGTTTCATATTGATTTATGCAGAAAAATAAGCTTAATAATTAATATATTTTTCTTCTTTATTAAAATTTTGTGTTTCTTGTATTTTTCTAAAGTTTAAATATTTTATCATTTCCTGAAAACCAGAAGATAATACAATTTTTGCTCTGAAAAACCAGAAAATACAATTTTTGCTCTGTAGAATACATATGCATAATTTTAAAGAGGCAAATATTCAAGCGAAATTAATACTTACGAACCTGACACTACATTGCAAGTATTCAGTATAAAAATAACATACTATAAAGAATGATTATTTTGTATCCTTAAGAATAACTGCGGTATTAGATTAAACACGATTCGTTTTTTAACAAATATACTGCGTTAAAGTAAAACACCACTAATAAAATATATTAGTTTTCAGCAGTTTATTATGCGATAAGAATAAAAGTAATGTTACAAAAGAATTACATTATTTAATTATACAGAAAAAATATAAATGCAGAATTTTATCAAAGGTATTAAATATCAAAATGTTTACAAATTTATCAATGCCGGCAAAACAAGTTTTCTCAAGAAATACCAAATTAATTTATTGTTTTCATGTACTGCAGTTTGAAACAAAGAGCATAATCTTAACAAAATATTTGTTAATAGTCTTTCCAGAATTATAGATAGTCCATAGAATTAGTTATAGTTATAGTCCATAGAGTTCTGTACATACAGTGATATAACATGTCGAATACTACAATAAAATACTCAATATACAATGTGCTAATCGGAAAGATGGCTCTGCTGTTATAAATATTTGTTAGAAACTGTTACATTAAAGTTGAAAATTTGTACTCAATACTAGATACTGAAATGGTAGTCGCCGAAGAGTTCTACATATATATTTACTATTATACAGCGAACTTACTTGAATACAATATACAACGCAGTTACTACTTAACAGAACACACTGAGGCAATATATCAATTAAAACACCCAAAATACAACACACTTATTTTAAAAACACAATTTGGGTAATGCACAGTAAAATTTAAGACTAACAATGGAAAGAGACAACAAAGGAATTTGGCTTGGCTATAGAAAATGAATTTGCTGAAATATAAGGCTATAAATTACGCAATTTATGGAAACATCACAGTGAAAATTATATACATAATATTTTGCGGTAATTACATAGCTATACAGCAAGGAATTCTGCTTTCAAGCTTGCAGTTATACATCACACTGATTTACAATCAGACAACTAAACACTTACTATTATTCCACATATTACTAAAAAACATATTATGCAACACATTACTAGAATACTGAACAACACACTGACATAGCATAGCTGATACTACAAATAAAACACACCATATACAATGCGGGTATCAGAAAAGTAGACAATTCTGTACATGACGCTGAAATGTAATGCTAAAGCTAATCAGATGGACACTAGACATTGGGAACAATCACAGTGAAAATTAGGAAGATAATATATTGCAGAAGAGCTTGGATGCTGAGTCAATTCAAAACATTAAATCCAACAATACATTTCAATACATATTTACAAAGTTCTACAACCAAGTATGTCTGGTTTAAGACTACAATTATACATTACACTTACTTACCAATATACAACATTAAACTAACTATTATACCCACACTAATAGAATACAAGTTATACAACACACTTAATGGAATACTGTACATACACTGAAATAAGATGGCGAATACTACAATATAACAATCAGTATACAATGTGCTTATCAGAAAGTTGGCTCTGCGGCTACGAATACTTGGTAGAAACTGTTACATTTTATACAGTACTAGAAACTGAAACAAAAACATTTGCACCCAATATTTCATGGTACTAGCGAAGAGCTGTACCTATGTATTTACTATTATACAGCAAACTTACTTGAAAACATAAAACAACGCACTTACTACTTTACAGTTCAAAACATTGAGACAATATGTCAATTGAAACGCACAAAGTACAATACGCAAATTAGGTAAGCACAATAATAATACAATTTAAAGATTAATAATGAATAGAAGCGACACTGAAGTACAAATAGACGGACATTGATTGTGGTAATTTGGTTAAATTATTACTGTAAAAGCTTCTTTACCACATATTGTGAACATAAGTAAACTTTTTTCTTTTAATTTAAAAAATAACGATATCAATTAAAATCCATGCAATAATAAAAATATAACAATATAATATAAAATGGTTAATTATGCACCATAAAAATGTTAGTCTTTGTTTAATCGCAGCAATTCATTAAATACATAAACTCTAACTGAAAACGTACCATTTGAAAAGTAAAATATTAATCGAAGACTATGTAACTGTAAACCCTTAACAATGTAAAACTAAGTGCTAAATTATTCATAACTAGCATTCTGCTTTCATAACTAAGAAGTTAAGTTTATCCATTATAAAAATTTATTTGTATTGATCGTAGCAATTGCGTAAATGCACAAACTCCATCTCAAAGTAAGAGCAATGTTTTAAAAAACAAAATTTATCAATGAAAGTTTTGACGAAAAATTATTTAATAAGAGTATTTCATTGTGAAATATTTAAGTTTCAGAAAATTAAAATAAGAAACAAATTAGTTCTTTAGAGTCACCTGAAACGCTCATTATAGTATCAATTTAATATGTTGAGATTTTATTTTACTTGCTGATTAATATAAATTCAACAGTTAATAATTATGACGAAAGCAATCTAATATTATAACTTCCGGAAAAAAGAATATTTTACAGCCGTTTGAAGTTCGTTAACGGCATTTCGCTTCCAACATTTAATCAGTCATCATTAACAAGAAATCACAATCAGTGCAAAGCTCGCAGTGGAAAGAAAACAACATAATTCATCAAAATAACATCATTTCAAGTAAAAACTATTAAAAAAAAATTTTTTTTATGTGCAAACGGTACTTACCTCTGCTAATACACAAGGGCAATAAACTGGATCTTACAAAATATTGCGCCGGTTTTATGAATAATGCACAGTTACAGTTAGCAAACTTCACTCATCATAATTTTGCTGAATGCAAGTGGTATTAGGAGAATAAATATTATTTAAGATTAGCGCATATTTATCGCTGTTGTTTAATTTATCTGCAACTGTGCCTAGAGTGAACTTCTCAGTGAAATATGTTATAGAGTGTAAGTATCTACAGTTAATGAACTTTAGGGTTATGCTTTATAATGATTTCAATAATTATAAATGTAAGTTCCGTGCAGCAAATTATATTTGTTGAATTATTTAATTTTCAGTTGAATTAATTGACATTAAAAACTCTATTTTTCAAATAATGAATTTAACAACGTAAAACTTTGAACTTCTTGCACTGTATGCGGTAAAATGTTTTATATTATGTCAGCATATTAATTCAAATAAATTCGTCCTTACTTCAAAAATAATAAATAAAGTTATATTTCAGTAGTGAAATAATTGCTAACATGTGATTTGCAAAGAATTAGATTTGCACTGTTTTCCGAAATATGATTTTTTTAAATATATAAAATGCATAAATTAATAACTTACTTTATAGATTATTTTCATTTTTAAATATTTTGCTGTAATATTTATACAAAAATATTTTGAGTATTAATTATTTTAACAAAATTTTGAACAATAATTTAGCATGCATTTTTAGTACTAATTAAATTTAATAATTCAAAAGTATTTATATTAAAGATATGTTTCATTAGATGCATCTACCTTAGATTAATATATTTAGATGAAATAAAGTAATAAAAGTTACAAAATAAATCTTATGCGGACTTCAGATTCTTGAAAGGGCAGATTTAGTCTCTTTCATTCTAAAAGTAACACTGATGAACTATGAAAAAAATGCTAAAACGATCAAGTCTAAAAGCAGTCAAATCACGAAGTTTCAGCGACGTCGACAAATTGCCAAGATGCAACGGCAAATATTTTGTCTTCGCTGCGTTGTAAAGACGTCGTAAAAGTTACCACGACCACTTTGCAACCTCTCGGACTAGTCTGCAACGTCTTGTGCAGTGTGCTACTTGGGAAGCATCATTCGAAACATTACCAGAGAAAAGCGTATTAAATTCAAGCACATTAAAACACGAATCAACGATAGACTTATTTTGTACCCTAAAGAATCGCACTTCCCCTACAAATTTTTGACCTTATTATCAAATGTTAGATTTGTAAATCAATTATGGTATGATGCAAGTTCTTATCCTTTTTGCGGGTTATCTTTCAGAAATTTGTCACTACGCTGGAGATTTGGTCGCAATAATCCCGAAGATTAGTCAGAATTTTAATGCATTAGTAAAGTCCAATTGATCGAAATGATCCTTATTTAACAAGTCCGTTAAAAGCTGGCCATTTCCTCTGAGTTCAAGTCTATCTGTCACTATCACTAGCATTGTGTAACAGTACGTTTAAAGCCTAGTCGGAAAAGAAAATATAATTCCAAGAAACTAAACCAAGAATCAAAATCCCTTGATCTCACCGGACAGCTGACTCACACACATCCTTCATTGTTGACTACTACGTGGTCTGAATCTACAAAACAATTTGGCAACAGACCAGAATTATCCTATTCAGTGGTCCCTCAGCATACGTTCGCTTTGAAATACGTCCAAGGGGTTATACGTCCTGCTTGGACGGGATTTTTTGGGGGTGGGAGTGGGGAGCAGGTATAAGGCATTTCTTTGGAATACGACTGGAATTCGATAGTCACGACTGTGCACACTACATTTGTCCATATTCTTTTGAGAAAAATGCTACCACTTTCTATCAGCGTCACTATTACTACTACTCCGTAAATAGCCGAGTCTCAAGTTATTTTGTATTTTTTCAAGTAGATTTTTTGTAAATCTACTAATAGAGCGTTTTAGGAAAATTAATGAGAACAGTCAAGCAACGAAGAAATTTAATAATATCACATCACATGGATGTGAAAAAGAAACTGTTGAAAAACATGAATACTACATATCGTATGCCGAGTACGATGGTATCCGCAATTGTGAAAAATAAAGATGCTATTTGAATCGGATAACATACGTTGCTAAGGCGGTGAAACCCATTACCAAACAATGATCAGAGACGCTACAGCATGCTGAAAAATTGCTTTTGATCGGGATAACATAAAAACGTTTATGTCATGTGCAGTGCTTCATTTATGGAAAGTATACATTTCACCCAGCGCATTTGTGTTTTAGTATTAAATAGTGCTATAATAATAACAACACGATTTTTCATAAGAACATGTTAATTATTTTCCCTCTGCTTTTTTTTTTCTCATTCCAAAACTTCGTTTGGTGTACGTCTAATTCGGTATATATCCAAGGAACTAAAGCAGGTTAATGACGTATACCAGGATAACATTGTATTGCTCAAAGTAAAGCTCAGACAATAAACTGAATTAAAAAGAAAGAAAAATATATTAATTTGGTTAAAAAGGCAGAATAGAAGGTTTAACAGAAGGAAACTCATAACTTCCTGAGTAGAATTGTGCAAGCACCAGGAAGCCCGTGTAAGAGACATTATTCCTTTAGAATGAAAATTTTAATTTGCGAATTATGTCAGTTCACAAGAATATTCTTTGATTAAAGTTCTATATATTTCCAGAAGTTTCAGGGATACGAAGCATGAAAATCTATGTGGCAAAAAAACTTAAATATCAGGTAAAAATTAGTGAAAGACAAAGAGAAAATATTGCTACCCATTAAATCAAATTTATAGTTAGAATTGCTCTTGGACTTTTCGCCTTGATTACATTATTTATGCTTTAATCTTATTCATTTATACAATATCGTTATTAATTATGCAAGAATTTTCATGGACTCTCTTAGCTAGTTTGTAGCATATGCTTCTGAATTGTGCTATGTCCTGTTCTTCGTGTGTTTTGTTGTTTCGCTCGTACCAAGGTGCATTACATATTTGCCACAAAGTAGTGTTATGCACTGTCTGTAATTGTTTCTGATTAGTTCGGCAGGATTGCGACAGTGGCATAGCTAGAGGGGAGTAAAGGGGAATCTGTCCCCTCGCGCAACATATAGGGACACCAAACTGATGTTACGAAATTTTAGAATAAAATTTTTTCATTCTTGGCAAACAGGAAGGGGCACGAAATCTTCAGTTGTTCCCAAGCGCTGAAAACCACGGCTCTGAAGCACGCCCAGGATGTGTGAGCGTAACATTAGATGGGACTCAAGAGGGTTTTATAAGTGAGTAATTTTTTATTTATAGATGAAATACTGTTCCGAGCAATTAGAGAGATGAGGCTTGCTTTACGCGCTCGAAACTTCTGAACAATAAATGCAATGTATGGGTTCCATGTGAGTATATTAACGAGGATCACGCTAGTATGGAGTTATATTTTATACTACTTTATTTAATAGTATTTTGTATAGTACATTGAAGTGTACAAAATTTCTCATTATTAGATTATTTAATTTGGCAATGTCTTACTTGCACAAACAACAATTAAATCACGTGTTACACGAATATGGCTGTTTTACATAAAGTTTGCTATTATTCGTGATTTCACATATCCGCAGTAGTTCTTGGAACGTATTACTCGAGGATACATTTTTGTAACTTTTTTTTTATTTATTACGTATTCCGCACTTAGGCGCATCACGGAAAGAAAGGGATGCCCCGTGGAAGTCTTTTTAAGGGAAACTGACTCGTATCCATGTTATACATGAGGAAAACCACGAAAACGTCCATGCAGCCAGGCCTTTCGCCGGACTCGAACCCAGAACCCAACTACCAGTGTTCAGCGGCTTTTACCACTCGGTCGCTGGTGGGCTTACTTGAGGATACTCAGGCACTTCTGTACACAGAGTAAATCTGAACAAGTGGGCAAAACTTTAGGGGTTGACAGAAGGCAGCTAAATGAACAATATTCGTCAGAGAATGTATGGTCGGAACGTAAGCGGTGAGAAGTTAAATTTTCTACTGTCATATTTAAAGAATTAACACAAGAAACAACGGCGATCCTGGCGACTAGGTCCATATTGGTTTCAGTGAGGCACAGGTAGATTAGACTTGGCATATAGCCCCACAAGAAAACGTCCAAGTACTAGAGATCCGGTGATCTTGATAGGCAAACTATGGGACCCCCTCGACCATTCCATCGCCCTGGAAATTTCGTGGTTCGTATAACTAGCAATCCTCTCGGCAATCGAAGGTAGAAAATGTTACTAAATGTTATTTACAATGTTACTTAACGGCTCGCCGTTTGGGTTCGATCATATATTCTTATGATGAATATTGTTCGTATTCATCCCTAAAGTTTTACCCATTTGTTCAAATTCACGCTGTATAAGTAATGGCATTGTAGGAAGAAGCATTATGTTGACTGCAGTATGATATTAGATGTAACTTTCTGTCGATTGTGATTCTGTCTCTGCTCGAACAAAAAACAAGAGTACGTTAAGAAACACAAGAGTCTTAGTCGATTTGTACTATAATTAAATCAATGCTTCTTAGCGCAATGAAACGAATTATATTGCAGTACAAAAGTTACATTCAACAGCTTCTGCTTAGTTGGAACAAAATAGTAGCGTCTAAATTTAATTTGGAAGTAGTTATAAATTGAAACGCCAAGCTTAATTTTACATTTTAATCATCACAAGGAATTCGAAGAAATATAATTTATTAAACAGAGGTTTTTACCCTTATGATACATATGATAATAGCGAAATTTGATTCAGTGAAGCTAAAAAATTATGCTTTTGCCAATCCAATACAAAGTTTTTAGATGTTGGAGTATAGTGGATTAACATTATAGGGAACTCGGATATACGAAACTTTCGGTTATAAGAATGAAAAACAAGCTAACGAGACTTTAGTTAGAATAATATTAAGATGGAAAGGGATTTTATATTACCAATAAATAAATAAAAATTAAGGTAAAATTTCAGTTATAAAAGGAAAAATTGTACCGCTGCTTCGTTTGAGCTTAGCTGACGTGGAACATTATGCAACTGAAAAGTAAGTTTTGATTCTAAAAACTCATTGCAAGAATCTAGAGTGTTATTCACAGATCTTTGGAAAGTGTCGGGCAGTCTTTGGATGTGAAAATGCACCTAATGAAACAACAGTTCTCAGAATGATAAAGTAATCTGAGGACCCATATTGACCAGGAGACATTAAATCACCACGCTCTCGCTCCAACCCTTCTGTTGAAAATGTCGCTATTGTGCGTGCAAGCAAGTCCTAAAACATCCGAACTTAGAATATAGAAAGATTAATAACGAAAGAACTTAAATAAAAAAAAAATTCAGTGTGTCATTAGCCATTTCAATAGGCAGATATGTGAAAAAGTCATTATAAATTTCGTCGGAAGAGTGCAGTGCAGTAGAGCAAATCGTAGTGGATATATGCCAAACACTGTTTTTCATTCTTAAATCGGAACATTTACCTTTTTATAAGCATTTAAAAGTATTTTCCATTTCCTAAAGATAAAATATTTTCTTCAGCATATTAAATAAAGCGCTTTTGTTGGGACACGCTTTATTATATGTCCATAATCATCTTCTTTCCATTAGCAGGATATTTGCTTGAAAAGCTTTCATAGAAAAGGCAGAACCCAGCATTATTTAGCTCCTTTATCATCGAGAGCACTAGCTAAGTTGCATCACAGTGGAAGAAACGATATTAGTGGAAAGTGGATTATTAGGAAGTGGATTACGATATTAGGAAACGATATTAGGAAGTGGGAAGACATATAGATACAGGTACAGGTGTAAGTTAGAGTAGGACATCAAATAGTCATCATTGGCAGCACAGGTGTAGTCCAGTCTCATTAGCTATTAAGCTTTGCCCCCAGCTCTGATGCAGAATACCCCTCTTCCCCTACCAACAACCACTCGAGAATATTTTCAGTTCTCCTTGTATTTTGAGTACCCTTTTACAACACAGACATTATACGTTTATAAATATCCTTGCCATGCCATCCATGAGATTTGAACCCAAGCCCAGCAGTACAGCAGGTAGAAACACTAGTCGCTATACCAATCAAGACGGTGACATATAGATACAAGTACAGATAGAAGTGAGCGGGACACCAGAATTTTACCACTGGTCGTGCAGGCGCAGCGCCGCACTAATCATTTAGTTTCACCCCAGTTCTGAAAAAGAGCAATACAAGAGGTCTGAAGATCTTTCATCCCTCTTCCCCTACCACTTCCTATCGAGAGGAGATAAGGCTCGCTGGGGTGCCCCTTTTCCACACAGTCACTATATGCTTATACACATCCGTGCCTTTTTCGGGATTCAAACCCGGGCCTATCGATGTGACAGTCAGCCAGTAACCACTATACTATTTGGAATGGACGACACATACATACAGGTAGAGGATGAAGTTGGCGAGACACCAGACTTTCTCCTTTGGTCATACAGGCATAG
>KK116779.1:50732-80606 GCA_000611955.2 Stegodyphus mimosarum
ACTAAACAATGCAATTCCTCTCCCATTTACAGGGACAAGACCCCGAGGGGAGCAGGTTCAAAGGTCTCGCCTTTCTTTCCTTGCCAGCAGAGCTTTAAGCCTGATTCGAACCTGTAGCCTTGGTTTCAAGCCAGCAATCAGCAGCCGCTAATGAATACACTTTCAAGGGCGGCATTTCCAAATGACAAGCAATGTTCATTACATTACATGTAGCATTTTTTACTAACTGCCATTTTGTTTTCCATTTTAAGAAATTTTGGTGTTAAGGAGAAATGGAAAAGCATGAAGAAATGAAGAAATGTGAAAAGTAAGGATAAGACTTTCGAATCCTTGAATCCTATGAATCTTATGAAATATTCGAGACTGAAAACTCAAATCTTAGTGTTTGTTTCTCCGTTCGAATCCTCACGTAAAAGCTTTGTTGATAACCGGTTGAAGAAGGCATTAAATAAAAAGAGCGCGATTTTTGCAGTTTCTGTTGACATGAATGAGTAGTTTTGCTTTATGTTGGCCCTAATTTTTCTCTACTCTTAATTTTCTTTTCCCCACTCTTAGTGTCTTGGAAATAAATTAGCCTTTCATGTTTACTGTTTATCAATGTTTATTCTTGAAATAATATTTCCTCCTCTCCACTTTGATTTAAAAAGACTTCACAAAAAAGAAAAAAAGTAAAAAAAAAAAAATTGTTATAAATGTATTTTCTTAAATAAGTATACTAAGAAAATGAACCTTAAGGTTTAAAAATTTTAATTATGAATTCATTTCATTAAATTTCATTTGTATCTTCTTATTAAAATGTGATGTGTAAAGATGATAATTCAAGTAAAGAAATTTTAAAATGTTTTTTGATTTGTTTTTTCATTAAGCTAAGATATCAAATTTTGTTTAAAGTAAGTAAGTAAAACAATAGATTACACCAGTCTTTTCAAAGAAAGAAATAAGAAAAATCAGCTATACCCTGGCCGTTACTCTGGATCTTCTAGTTACTAGCTGGACATTCTATCACTTGCACAATGAGAGTATACAGCGACGAAAATTCCTTACATTCTGCCTCACTTAAAAGGTAACTGGGAAAGCAGGAGACCCAGTCGACAAATTATCGTCCATCACATTTTAATCCGGAAGCCATTGTCTGTTGGAATTTTTGTATAAGAAATTTGCCCGAAAAATGTGGGAAAATCAAATGTCTTCGCTTGGATTGGAATTCCGGATCTTCCGATTACTAGCCGGAAGTTCTACCAATTGCATTTCGAAAGCAAGTAATGGGAAAAGTAAAAATTCATTACAAAAGTTATTATTAGTCCAAAGGGGCCATGTGCCTTGATGGACTATTAATTTCGTTTTGACATTTTGCGTTGATTCACTAAAAGCGTTGTTTCACTTTTTAAACTGTTGCCACCGAATATTATCTCTCTCTATTGCATTTGAAAAATTAAATAATGAAGAATCTGCATAAATGTATGTATGTTTCTCCCATTGTGATAAAACAACGGTACCTAGAGCCATCCAAGTTTGAATAACGTAATCCCCCTACGAATATGAGCATCTGGAAGCCCAAATTTGAAATTTGGAATTTGTTTTATTATCGATTTCATATTTTGTAAAACTTTAACGAATTTTTGATTAACAAACTTGAAGATTTCAAAGCGAGCAATTGCAACGTTGTACAGAAAAAATATTTTTATCTCCAGCGCGTGAGACTGTGTATCGGAAATTATAAAAATACGCTCATTTTAAAATTATTTTGCAATATTGCTCATCTTGAGCTGAATTTTATGGTTTAAGTGTAAGAACATGATATTTAATAAATAAAGGTAAGCCATAAAATGTTAAAAAACGCCCTTTCGGACGTAATTTAAAATCTAAAACAATTCAGGTTTTTTTTTTAATTTTATTTTTATTGTTCTTATTCTGAGAATTCGAAAAACTTTAACATTTTTCGTTATCCAAGTTATATGATGCCTTTTTTCTTCTAATTCGGTAAAGCACTGCATGGTTGCTGCAACAAGGACACAGGAAACTTACGTAAGTTTTTTACAATCTAAATATGACAGAAGTATTAGTTATGCATACTCAAATTCTAAACGACACTAGAGGCAATATTTATATTCTTAAGAAACTCTGGAGCACTGCGTGCCGATAACTGCTACCAATAATCTGCTATAAAGCTGCGAAATATTTTTTAGGATTATCTTTAAAAGTATTTTTTTTAGTGTTAAAAAAACTGTGTTTAAAAATTTCTTTTTAAAGTTAGAAATTAGCAAACGTTTTTCTGTTGCTGGAACAGCAAATTGACGTTAACGTTATAGCTTCAACAAAAGAAGAGATAGTAGAAAATAGCTTGTCATTTCAATTTTCTTGAAAATTTGCAAAACACATTGCTGTGTGTGACGATTCCTGAGTCAAAAGCTTCCTCCAATTACGATTATTAGTTTCTATGTCATACTCGTAAGCAGACACAGAACCTACGAGATTAAATGAATCTGGGAATCTAGGCATAGCGCTTTTCCTGCCTCACGCCCACTTTCCTTGCCATTATAACGGAAAAAAAGATAGGTTCATAAGGAATATAAAATGAATTTATGCCTCTCAAAAGCCTGAGGTTGAAGTCGGCCCAGTACCAAAGAAAAAATTTTGACTTTGACAGTGCTCTGGTCGTGATTATGGCGCCGGTTTTAAATAATAGAAAAAAAAATAAAATTGGCAGCCAAGGCTTCATATCTGAGTATCTTTGCTTATATAAGCACATTTTATAGCGCAAAAAAATTTTTTGAAAATATTTTTTTTAATTATTAATTATTTTAATTAGGCGTTTCAGTTCTTTTTTTATACTTGTTAATTAGTTTAACAAGTATAACATATTAGGAACATATTAAAAAAGGACTGGTGCCCGAGTCTAGCTTATGGAGATTTTATTTAAAAAAGAAACAGGGCATAAAGTCGTCCTTCCAGAAATCCGAGCATCGGTAATTTGTACCAGATCTCCCCTTTCTCTACGATTCTACCCGAGCCTTACGGGACCAAACGATCATCAGGTGCTGTGCAAACCGTTTCCGTAAGCATGGCCCTAAAACAATTAAACACAATGAAAAGCTTTTGTTTGTACATGCTTCTACCATAACATACTCTAAAATGGTAGTTTAATTCTTCTGATGATCCTTTTTCATGTCTTAATATGCCTCACTTGTACAATTAGAAGCTCTTGCTTCTAATGAATCACTGCTGTAATTATGTATGTCATATCTTCAAGAAAATAATATGAATAGAAAGAAGCCTTCATACGGGACTCAAACAATGGAAAGATTTTGGTTTTTTTTTTTTTTTTTTTATTTTTTTTTTCCATCAGGAATAATTTTGTTGCCGTTTGTATATAAATATTATTGCGTTTCTGCGGGTTCCTGGATTTGGAGTGACTAACGACAACACTTGATGAAGAATGAAAACACAATTTATTAGCCAGTATTACTCAAGACAGCTCCAAAAACACGTTTACAGTCGTCGAAAAACTACAACAGACACGCTGAAACAATCAGCAACACAGCCTTCAGGCTATCAGGCTATAATGGTGCAGACAGCTTCACGGCAAAGCACCAGAGTACAGCTACCGACTCGGTTTGGTCGTTCTCGGAACTCAACGTACGTAAATAATCGACTATTAATTGTAGAATTCCCCCTCCCCGGTATGTAAAATGCATTTAACTGACTTTCTCTTTGCCTATATATCACCATCACCAAAGTCGGTTGTTTATAGTTATAATATCAAATAAATAGCCCGAAAGTCGTAAACCATATTAGCTGTATTAAGAGCGCATATATTTATGTGTAACTAAGTAAATTATGATAACAAATTCAAAATTTAGAAAACTGAAGTATCTTGTATTAAATTTTATCTTAAGGAGTTGCTTCGGTAAGCTAACTAACTGCACTTTGTTACATAGGTCGCATAGTTATTATTATTTCTTCGGCGGACGGGGGAAAAGGCTGAGTCAAATGGAAGTAAAACGAATTAGATGATCTTAACAGTCTAAAGAGAAGATATCATATTTTAATACATCGCCTACAAGAGTGCCTCAATAAAAATTCTACAAATTTTTTTTTCCTTCTCTTTCGATCAAAAAGAGGAAAAAAATGATTAAATACGCTTATCAATATAAAACACAAAGTATTTCGTACAACGGAAGGTGAAATCACAAAATAGTCCTCGATCTTGCTTCGAAGACATTTGTTATATACTTAACGTACGTGTTGCACTGCATTGCGTATGTATAGATATAAAACACCTTGCAATGCAATACATAGGTGAAATTAATACAGATTGCATTCTATTGTCTAAAGATAATCAGTGTCTGAATATAAGGAGTATAATAAGATTCCATAAATATAATAAATAAATTCAGTTATGTTAAGAAGATAAAAGTTCTTCCAACAGCAGAAAAGGAATGAAAAGATTGTTCTTTTTTTATAATGCAAAAATTATTAAGTGTGCGTATAATATCATTTAAAATGCATATCTGCATACATACGTATATGCGCAACTTCGTATATATAATCAACAAAAATTAGACATATTATTTTTTGACTATTTAATACAGCCACGTTACACATTACAAATCAGTACTCAAATGTAACATTTACAAATCAATTAAAGTAGTCTTGTAACTTTGCATTTACAAATCAATCAATATTCAATCTTCAAAAGTGCTCAGCATACTTTCTAAAATGAAAAACAGATCACAGTATCCCTCCATTCGAAAAAAAAAAATCTAAACTTATAATGCCCCAAAATCAGCACAAATTGCCTTCTGTTCATTTGCAAATTTTTAATTTCAGGAAAAATCTTGGAAAATCAGGTCATCGTGTAATCAGATCGATAGTTTCATTGAAAAACCTGATTGACCAGATGAGAACAGGGCATGCAGCAAAATTGGGTGCAACTGTTACTAATGGTTCTCAATAAGCAAAATCGAGAGGGGGAAAATATGGGTCATATCTATCTCTTCTTTCTGTAAGAATCCCAGGGGCGGATGGGCATGATTTAACGGGGGCGAGAAACTTGTTTAATGCACGTAAATTTTAAAATTTTAAGATGATGATAATATAGAGACTCTCACACAAAAATAGTTAATTAGATATGCATTATATTTTGTCATAATATTTAAACATAAAAAGAAATTGAAATATAAATATAATAAAAATGTAAAACAAATGCTTAGCTTGTGAAATTAGGAAAACAAGATCACAAAATGTGTTATTTATTGCAACATTCAGAAACTAAAATATCAACTCTTTTTGCGATAAAGATCACCAGTTGTGTTTCTTGCAGCCGATATTGAAAATATGACAGAAGTCGAAATGCAAGACTTGAATACACAAAAGCACTGATAGGATGAAAGGAAAGGAAAAATAATGAATTTAAAACTATAAAAAACAACAAATATTTCTTCCATTAAATAAATTCTATTAAATAAATGACAGGGTTATAAAACTGAATCTTCGCACTTAAATAAAATGAAGTCTTCTAGAAATGAATATCAGTTTTAAAAGTTCCGTCGTTTGCTTTCCTATTTCTTTTCCGAATGTAAAATGGCGTAAAAAAGAGGAATACGAAAATACTATATATATATATATATATATTAAAAAAATAAAAAAGGGGAAAATATACGTATATGAATTGATGATCAAAATTTGAAGTGGTTTTAAAGCGCACAACAACAAAAATTTCTTTAGTTTAGGAAAGCGGAAGAGCAACTGACGCGATGAGGAATGAATGTATATATACAAGAAATAAGACATATAAAAAAATAAATAAAAGTTAATTAGTTACTTTCAGCCTCCTTTGATGTGTGTTTCTTTGAGGACCTCTAAGATTTAGGAAGAGAAATTTAGGGTTCCGTAACAAACAGTTTTTACGTAGTTTTGGAGAAAAAGCCAAAAATTACTCAAATATTTATTTTATTTGCATGTTTTTTATAGATATTTACTTTCAGTTTTTGCTTTGTTGTATACATTATATAGCGCCTGGTGCTCATAAATCTTGATGAAGGAGAGCGTTAATTAGAGACTGACTTTCGTGAGAGAGGCCGAATGTTCATTGGAGAGAGCTATAAAACCTGTAATTCTTTCTAATTACAATAGATTTTGTAAATAGTGTGCATAATCTCCTTATCGCGTTCTGAATAAATAAAACTCATGAATTTGGGTGTCATTATTGTGAACCCAACCCAAGACGCGACTCGGCCACAACTAGATCGTAGACATCATAAGATCATTTCTTATAAATGTTCTTATGATGAATGTATCATCATCAAATAGCATTCTATTTGCATTAGAAAAAGATTTCACCCTAGTCATATTCTCGATCAGTGTTAATTTTGGACAAAGCAAAAAAGGGCACACTAGCTTAACAATTTAGCTCAAATTCTACATAATTGTGTAGCTAGATATATATATATATACATGTTATATAACTAACTACATAACATATATAACTTTTAACAGATATGTATGTGAATAGAGACCTCGCACTTTCCAAAACTAAACGTGAAAATCGAGGCCAAATTTCAGAGTCACATTGGCCAAAACAGCCTCAGCAAAAAAAAAAAAAAAAAGTAGGATATTAATAATAATGCCTATTAATGATGATAACGTAGACTACATTCCTCCATTTTGGTCTGTGTAAAAAAATTAGGCGTTTTTGCGGCTTATGGAAACGCTCAGGTCTCTACAATTACAAATATAGACTTGGTCTATATATAGTTTGATAGATGAAGGTGTGCACTGCAAAATACAAAAACAATTTTTGAATTTGGAGTCACGGTTCAGTCACAACTGAATGACAAAATTTGAGGAAAATCAGAGGAATTTTCATAACGTCATACGCTGTGAGCATGCACAGTAAGTGGTCATGCATCGTGTATTCGTCTGGTGGGCGACTCGAGCTGAGATGCTTGTTGGACGTGGTTGTACAGTTTGTGAATTTTGTTTCACTGAAATTAATATAATGTTTAAATGAATCAACGAAACAGTTTATTGAAGTGGAGAAGAGAACGAGCAGCTGTTCAGATAAATGAAGAAGAAAAGAAAGAGCGAACAAGTAAGATTCGCAAACAAACGAGCAAAACGCTACTGTGGAATGGAAAAGCAAAAGAATTTCAGCATCACAGACTATTTTCAAATAAATGAAAAATCTTCAGCTTCATATTCATCCGGTATATTATCATCAGATTTAGGCTTTTAGTTAGGCCATCAGATTTAGGCCTGTGTGATCCTCACAGGAGAATATTTTCGCAAACAACGATGGAAGTATTTAGATAAACAATGCACAAAATATTTTACAAAACATTTCATGGGCAATGAGTTCAGTCGCGTTTTATATTATTATCTGTATACATTCATCCTTCAGTTAATACAGCAGATTTAAAATTGTTCCTCTTCAGTGTGCTTACGAGATACTCGGAGTCAAGACAGTCATTGATGAAGAGTTCGATAGAGATGCAGACGTACCGATTATTTTGATGGTAGATTTTTAATGTAGACGTGAAAAGAAATAAAAAGGTATTTGAATTTCTAAAACAACACTTTAAATGAAGATTGTACCTTCGGAATTATGTAAGTGCGCTTTGCAACTCCTTTAGAAGTCTTACGTTAATATGAAATACTACTGCACAGTTATTGAATTACGTTTGTTTTTTCTTGTATCATTGTTCTATTTGCGTAAAATAATTAAGAATAGAAATTATATATAAACAAGAATAAATATTATTTACAGTTTCTAACAGAAATTTCTTTTCGAAAAAAAATCTCGAGTCACGAACGGTAAATATTGACCTTTGCATGGGTGTCCAAACACTTGTTGATAGATAGTGCAGTAGATGCGTAGCTGGATAATATCCGGTTTTCCGTGAATTGTATTAATTCTGATCTATCCCGGGCAGCCAGATATTTGTGTCAGGCTGCAATTTTGAGCCGTTTGCAACTGTTTGCGATTAGTGCGGCAGGATTATGTTCAAATTGCGCATCACTCGAACTTGTGAATAATTATTAATTTTTCAATCAGTTTCGATAGAGGTGTGGCCCCGTGCCCAAGTACTCTGATAATTAGGTCATTCAGCCCCTGCAGCCTGGTCAGTTACAAGCACAAACTGCTCAGTGTTCAAACCAAGGTGAATGTTTGCCCAGGTCATGTGAAAGTAAGTAATCGTGAAAATAGAGCTACTCACCACACCGTAGACACACTTGAGCCTCTAAGTCGAATGCAAATGCTCTATGGTGGTACCATGTTAAATTTGCTCTAGTACTAATTGTTTTAAGTGTCCATACCTGGCGAGATGCGATTTTCGACTCTCGTATAAAAGTGGCCCAGTTTTTCTGGAACATATTTTTTTTAATTGATAATGGTAGTCATGCCTATGCATTGAGTCAAAAACAGTACATTTAATTTAAGTGCAACTTTTAATTTTTTTCCCTCTGATGGATGTCCTATCAAAACGCAAGATGCAAAACCGGTTGATTTAAATTTAAATCTGCTTAGAAATTTCTAGTGTCACTTTATTTTGGCTACAGTAAGCAAACTTATAATAGGAAGAGATTTTCGCCATCGTTACGACTTATTGATTAATTTAAATAATTCTGCTCAAGGAATCCTTACACTACTTTATCTGCCAAAGATTTAAAAGCAAAAAACGATACTACAAAAATAACCATGATCCCGAGTAATCTTAAATACTAATACAGAGTTCGAGCTGGTAGAAGAATATTCTATTGCACTTTACCCTTGCCCTTCTTATTTTAAGATGCAATAAAACACGATTTACAGAATCGGAGAATAGAATTTATACGACACCTATTTTCGAGACCTAGAAAATTATATCCTGCTCATTTAGTTATTGTTACGAAAGTACACTGCTGGCCACCGTAAATGCAGCATCCTGAAGGAAGCATGCAAATAACATGAAATTTACAACATGCATTAGCGGAGGTGAGATATGCATATGATTAGAATTTCAGCGCAGACGCACATCACGCGCGCCTGTGGCGCCACTTCAAAGCGATATTTAAGGCTTGGAGTTTTCGATGATTTCAAGTTCGGCAATTGTGTGTTTCTTGTAGTTTTTTTAAAAAAACAATCAATTATGCCTCGTAGTAAACAGCGATCATCGTTTCATCAAGTATCCGAGTCCGACAGAGGAAAGATAGTGGCCTACCGAGAGTGTCCATTATCTTTCAGGGAAATCAGTAGTCGTGTTGGACGAAACCAAACACATGTAATGCGGATATGTGACCGTTGGATGCAGGAGGGTACGACGGACCGACGTGTTCGATCCCATCCACCTCAGTGCACCACTTCACGTGATGACAGGAACATTGTGCGCATGGCAGTGACGGATCGCTCAGTCACATCACGAACCATAGCACAGCACATTCAGTCTGTAACGCATCATCCAGTGTCTGCGCGTACCATTTGACGCCGTTTACAGCAGAGTGGTCTGTTTGTAAGACGTACATTGCTTCGTCTACGCTTGATGTAGAACCACAGACGACTCTGTCACCAATGGTGCGATGAAAAAAGGATGTGGACGACAGAATGGAATGAAATTGTCTTTACTGACGAGTCACATTTCTGTCTGCAACACCACGATGGTCGGATTCGAGTCTGGAGACACCGGGAAGAGAGGATGCTGAACAGCTGCGTTAAGCACCGCCATACTGGTCCCGCACCGGATATTATGGTATGGGGCGGTATTGGATATCACTCTCACATTCCTCTAGTACGCATTGCCGGTATGTTAAACAGCCAGCGCTACATCTCCGAGGTGTTGGAGCCAGTTGTCCTTCCTTACCTTCAGGGCTTGCTCACAGCCATATTTCAACAGGATAATGCGCGACCACACGTGGCATGCAATGTCCCAGGGTTCTTCGTCAATCGCCAGATTGAATTGCTTCCCTGGCCGGCTTATTCTCCGGATCTTTCTCCGATAGAAAACGTGTGGCCCATGGTTGCTGAACGATTGACCCAGATTACATCCCAAGCTGCCACACCAGATCAACTTTGGCAACGTGTAGAAGCTGCTTGGTCTACTGTACCCCAAGAACACGTCCAAAGTCTCTTTGAGTCAATGCCGAGGCGTGTGGCAGCGGTGATCTCCAGCAATGGCGTCTACTCTGGCTGCTGATTCTGGAAGGAACTACACTTCACAGAAGTCTATAAATTTAATCATTTGATACTTGGTCAACATGTTATCTACTAAATAATTTTTGTTGTGATATCTCTTGTCTTTCTTGGTGTTGCAATTTGGGTGGCCAGCAGTGTATTTTTAATATACGCCAGTTCATTATATTTTCCGTACGATCTAATCAAATTGGTCTAATTTTCTTTACCTATTGTCTATTCGATATTGTAGCGAAATGCTCACCTTCTGGCAGTAAAGTGACTAAAACAAAAATAGCACTGTGATGAGCAGCACAACTTGGCTTGCTGTTGCTCAGACAGTCTGGCGAAGTGTTGATGCAAATGTTGATAACCTGTTCCCGTACAGTATAAAAGTGAATTCTTTTTTAATAGCGCATGAGAAAAAATTATTTTTGTGTTTCATGGTACTTCAAAATTTTTCAAAAATCTGTTTTCATAATTTTTCAAATCTAAAGATTAAGCTAAGAAAGAATTCCTTTAGATTTAACGTTCTTGCAGCCGAAGAAAGGAATGGATTAGGAAAGCTGGTATGATAAAAAAAATGTATGTCTCTTGCAAGCTCTTCACTCATGGAGATTATAATTTGCTACATTAGTATATTTCATATTTTCTGCTTATGATTCTAATATCCCAATTTTCGAGTTATAAACACTTTGCTTGAGAAAGTTATATATTCAATGCATGGAAAATATGTGAAATATTAATGTCAGTTTTAAGGCTCATAGTGTGTTATTAACTCATCTTGCTAATAAATTTGTGCGAGTTCCAAAAAAGGTATATAAAGCACGTGTCATAGGCATGCTGTTGACATTGGTAGTCAGAACACTTCTGTGAGACTGATTAAGAATTACTGTCATATTTTAAATTAAAATAAAATACAGACATACAACATGCGTTTTTAAAACATATCACAGGGATTTTTAGTACTATCAAATAATGCTTTATTGTGTGAAATATTATACTCGAGATCTGTATAGAAAATCAATACCTGAAATACAAAACGTGTAGTGATATAAAATTTTAAACCCTATTTTTCTCAGTATATTTTAATCTACAGTCTTTTCTCTGTTCTAATAAATTCAAATTGCATACGGGTCGATTGAACAGTCTGAAACCATCTGAAGGAGCCAGAATATTTCCCTCCAGAGGAAGAATATTTATTATAAAGAGTGCTATGTTCTGAAAGTTCCCCAGGAATGTTATACCTTGTCGTGATCGGAGGCTGCTCATATTAGGAGCTAAATAACGTTCTAAAAGTATAGACCTGGAGGAGAGTGAGAAGAAAAAGAAGACAAACAAAAAAAAAAAAACCTGAAAGGTTTCAGATTTTAAATTATATCCAAAGAAACGTTTTTCTTTTTTAACATTTTGTGTGTTACCTTTATTTATTAAATAACATGTTCTTCGCACTTGAACCATAAAATTCAGTTCAAGAGCAATATCGCAAAATAATTTTAAAATGAGCATGTCTTTAGAATTTCCGTTACACAGTGTCGCGCGATGGAGATAATCTTTTTTCTCTGTACAACGTTGCCGTTGCTGGCTTTGAAATCCTTGAGTTTGTTGATCAAAAATTCGTTAAGGTTATAAAAAATCGGAAATCAATAATAAAAGAAATTCCAAATTTCAAATTTGTGTTCCAGATGCCCATATTCGGGTGGAAACATTCAATATTCAAAATTTGATGGTTCCAGATACCGTTGTTTTATCACAATGCTAGAAACATACATATATTTATGTAGATTCTTCATTATTTAATTCCTTTAAATATAATATCGGCCGATAATATTTGGTGACAACAATTTGAAAAGCGAAACAGCGCTTGTAGTAAATCGACGCTAAATACCAAAACGAAATTAATAGTCCTTCTGGGCAAATTGTCGCTTTGGACTAAAAGACGGGTGGGGGGTAGAAATAAATAAAGAAAGAAGTGAAGGAAAGAAGGAAGCAATTGAAGAATAAAGGTGAGGGAAGAAATAGTGATATAAATGAATCAGTAAATTCATATTCGGCCAGATTTTATATCGCCCATAACTCACTATCATTTTTCTACTATAACCAAGCAGGAGAACCTAAGCGAGTATTAGGAAATCCCACATAAAAAGTAAATAAAGGAGATGGAAATGAGATTAAAGAAATCGTTCAAAAATTATAAAACATGTCAACGAATGGGCTAATAGAAAATAGCGAACTGATCGGTAGATTAATAGAAAGAGAGGTTATACATACCTTTATGGAAGTGAGAAACAACAAATTCTAACATATGTTGAAAAAACGAGACCTAAATCTAGATCAAAAGGAAGTAGAAAAATTGGAACCATAATATGTTACTTTTGTCTATTCGAAAGATAAAAATTATATGTCGGAACGAGTAAAAGAGAAATTAGTTAAAAATATCTTGCCAAATCAATTAAAGACCGGTATCTATAGAGTACAAGAGATAAAAAAATGGTGGAATTCTGGTGAAAGTAATTAAAAAAGAAGATTTGGCAGTCCTAGAAACCGCCATTGCTGAAAATAGAAACCTGAAGGAAAATTTAGAGGTAAAACGAACCGCCGAGGCAAGTAAACTCGAAAATTATTATTTATAATGAAGTTTCGTCAGTAAATAGTGATGAACTTAAAGAATTATTAATACCTCAATATGAACATTTCAAATCAGCTGAGATAATTCCAAGATTCAATATAAAATCTAGAATGGCGGTTCACTAGATTGTGTTCTCGAATCCGGAGTCATTTAAAAGAGTAATAAAAGAATTTATTTTAGAGGAACTAGACATCATGTAAATGAATATACAAAAGTTGCGAGAGGTTTCGCCTGTTATGAATTTGGCCATAAAAAAAGGTACTGACAAAATGATTCTGTTTCATGAAATGTAGTCAAAAAGGGCATATTTAAACTGAATTACAAAGCTAAGAATTAAAATATCAGAAGTGTACAATGACAGGTGAAAGACATGTTCTTGAATTGGATATAAATAAAAAAAATGCTTATGCTTAATAAGGTACTTAGAAATATTATCGAAAAAGATTGGTTGTGGATAATAAATCTGAAAATACTTAAATATACCAAACCTATTTACATCATGCCATCAAAGCCTCAGACCAGTTAAAAGTTAAGATTACGAATAAGAATATTCAAATAGCTTGCATTCAAGAGCCCTAAGTATCATAAGGAAAATATATGGATTTTCACCAAGTGCTAGAGCATATTGTGGTAAGAATGACAAAATTAAGACTAAATTTTTGTCTTCAATAACAGACTTTCTATTATGCAATTCTATGAGTCCAAAGATATAGTAGTAATCTTAATTGGAGGGGCAAACCACTGCAATGTTGCATGTTATTTCTCTTCTTCGGAGACATTTAACGAACACTTACAAGTCTTAACAACATTGCTATTGAGATTTGATAACTATGCAATTATCATTAATGGAGATATGAACACAAAGCATCCCTTATGGGAACAAGGTAGAATGGACAACAGAGGAGAATTGTAAATACTAAGTGCCATAACTTTACCCTAAGCATTATGGCAAATACAAATTGTAAATGTGGATGTCTCAAACAAAACTCAAATTTTCGACGCCATGTATAAGAGTGTGAGCATACACTTTCAATCAGAACAGAATATTTCAAAAGGAAATGAGCAGTATCATATACGAGTGAAAAAACAAAAATGGAAAATTTAAAAACTGTAAAAAAATTGAAATGTTTATAAAGATTTTGATCCTGATTAAAACTTACAAATACGATTTTACTGTATTTATTTGTTCATTATTAATAGTTTTCGGTTTTATTACATGAATATGTTACAGACATGGCCAAAGTGCGGTTTTTCGACATGTTGACTGTGGTTCGCGAGCGAATTACGATTCTGTTCCATCCGAAATGCGACTTGTTTTGAATAAATATAGTTTAATTTTTTAATACAAATTGAATTTGAAATAGAAATCATGCAGTGTTACGTTTCTTTATTAATCACTAATTTAACTTCTGATATTATGTATGTAAAAATATGATACATTTCAAACTGTCCGCTCCTGGTCTATCATCAGAGCCAGAAATACATACAAAATTACAAATAATTCAGCTTCTGGTCATTACAATTCTGGTTATGTTACTTTTGAACAGGTAATGGTCATCGAAATACACTGTTACTAACTTAATCTGAAGCGCAGTGCTAATATATTTATTTAATTAGTCTCCTTCATATTTTTGCTCTCAAGTTAATTTTACTTCAGATAGTATCTGCTTACATTCCTGTGTGATCCCATTGTTCAGAACAGTTGTGATCCACCTGGAAGATTTGCTGTTCGTTGTAAAGTACTACATTTGTTCAGTCCTTAAATGGCGTGAGTAACTGCTGAAGAAATCCGTTTCCCTTTGAAATCCATATATAGTTCTTCTAATCTGAGGAAGAGTTTTACTAGGATTTTATTTTTGGTGGAGTGAACCTTCAGCGTCTTACTTGGTTGGGAGACTTTTCTCAATTTTCTGCGGATCTCCTTCAAAATTAATTTCCTTTATCTAAGTAAGTCAGGCATTTTTATGCAATTGCTTCACAGATTACGCAACCATTCACAATAATATGCTTAATGAACACTTTTCCCACATGAAACTCTATCTATTGTAATAACGCCTTTGTAATCCTAGGCAGAGATTATAATTTCTTTCACCAATGGTTGCACATGCTGGAATATTTGGAGTCGCGGGGAAGAATCACTGGTTTGACATTGATTTAAATTTTAGTGAAAATGTTTAATTCCCATTTTATCAAATATTGTTATTCCAGATACAGATCTTTCACCTTAATCATCAAATTTTCATAACGTTGCATCAAGCAATGAAGGAACAACAGAACACAAACGTCTCTCTTTTCTCCAAAGTTTCTGTCAAAATCAGCATATTGATATTGCTGAAATCTCTAGCTTGTGACATTTACTGTTTTTTTCGATTTCTTGTTTGATAATCTTCTTTTTTTTCTATCTCTTACTAGGTTAGAGGTATTTTGCTGCGCTAGGTTAGAGTCGCCGGTAAATATCGCACTAGATTAGAGGCACTTTACGGCCTAGCACATATCTAAAACTTTTCACCCCTTTAGTACTGCCGCTCTGCAGCTGTAGCGATTGCCCCGGCTCTTAAACCAGCACTACACTTCTTTTAATCTGTTGATAATTTTTGTCTTCCTAATTTTCAATCATCATGTCATGAAGGATGTGTCAGACGTCCTTCGTGAAAACATAGTACCCAAACGATAAGTTGAACAACGATTCACTGCTTGATCACTACAAATTTCATGCAATAAATATGGAATTTTACTCCCGTACAAAATTATTTTTTAAAGTCTGATCATTTATTTTAATTATATTCTGCCTACAGACTCCATTTCAAACTCCATTTGAGATTTATTCTCTGTACACTGGTTAGGTAACCCAATGGAATTGTACTATGTAACCGTTATGCTGACAATAATTTATTTTAAACTTTCGAGTTATTAGAAATTGAAGACGAGACGGTAAGTCATTTTACCTCATTTATGGGCCCAACGGTTAGAATACGGTGGATCCGTACACCTAGTTGGCAAGAGCTTAGGAACTAAACTAATGTGCAGACATCTGTCATAGACGTTGTAAGGATTTTAAGTCACTAGCTTTGGTTTAAATCTTTACTATCATCTCTTATTTTGCACTTCCAGAATTAAGGAGTGAATATGTTTATGCAAATTGTACTTGCTAACGTTGAAGTATTTAAGTTGTAGCTTTTTGCCAAGAGAAGAAGAAAGAGATAGAGCCCTCTTGCTACGAGTCTTCACTCGAGCTTGCCATCAGTTACTGTCCGCCTTTAAGACCAGAAGTTTAATCCTCTTGAAAGTTAAAGACGTATTGTAGTTTTCCGCAGTTTGCGTGCTACAGACGTAGTCATTTAAAAGGCCAGTCTTAGTGCTAGTCATCTGTGTAAGATATTAAAAATTAGCTCTTATTTAAATTTTACTTAGTTAGTAGTCTTATATTCTTTTACGTTCAGACCACAAGTGGTTGGTCTTTGTATCCCGAAGAGCGGGAATGTTTGTAAATTCGATAAGCAAATAAAGTGGAATTTTTAACCCTTCTTATCTTTGTTGTATCTTTTACACACCCACGAACATAGCTTTTAGTAAGCTCCCTCTTCCTACTCAGGACTCCAGTTGCGTTTACAAAATCAACTAGAAGAAACAGTAGTCCTGATAACGTCTGTTACAAAAGGCCTCCATATAGAACATCTGTGCATGTCCATAGAAATATGAAGAGTTACGCGTCCATGTTACATCTGCATTTGCGAAATAAATTCGTTATAGTAATGGCACGTATATTTTTTTTTTGTAACATTAGTTTTGATTTCCCATGCATTTGAAAAATAGCTCAACATTAAACAGCTAGGTTGAAGAATTCGGCTTGTAGGCAGATGGAATTTGTGCTCGACTTTGCGTTAATACAGCCTGGCATGAACTGCTAGATTTATTAGCAATATGCTATGTATTGCAAAATTATCGTAACGATTCAAGAGGTGCTTTCGAGAGTTTTCAATAATATGCATGAAGTTCGTTATCTATGTTCAAAATTATCAGGACAATTCGAGAGATATTTTCAAGAATTTTCAATGCTGCGCATGAACTTCGTTATCTATGGGCAAACTTATCGATGCGATTCGAGAGGTAATTTCGAGAAATTTCAATGATGCCACTGAACTTCATTATCTATGTCCAAAATTATAGAGACGACTCGAAAGATAGTCGTCGAGAATTTTTGAGGAATTTCGAGAATTTTCAATGATACGCAGTATATTGATTATTAAATACTTCTGCAGATTCTGTTGGATATCACACTGAAATACTGTATCAGTCAAGGCCGTCATGAGCGGTAATGATTATTCAAACACCGCTGTTATTACAATCATACTTTTTTTTTGTGTGTGTATTCTTCTATATTCGGCATCATTAAAAGAAGTTATTCCAAAGTTTTGGGAAAAAATGTTTAGCTGTTTCTTAAGGTTAGGATCCAAAGATTCGAATGATCTCAATATGTCAATCTTTTTTTTAATTGCATGGAGAAAGAACTTTACCTTTTAAGCAAAGGCGTAAACAAGTTAACAGCTTATTTTTAAATAAATATTCTTTCTCGAATAACAGTTTCTCTGCAGTGCGCGTGGACGTATATCATTTAATTCATCCTTTCTAATAGGACTGCTCATGAGTTAAACAAACACTCAATTTTCTTTTAAATAACGATTTGTAATTTACTCAAATAACATTTTTTATGTATTTGTATAGCAATGAATATGTTTCCGATTCATTTTACTTCTACTAAAATAAAACAGCAGTAATTATACACGGACGGGTATAAAGGAAATCAGAAAGACATATTTGGTTTCTCTACCTGAAGAAAAAATGCTTAGTTGTCTAGTACAAGAGTTATAACTTTTTATTTTCTTGGGGCTTAACAAGATGAGCACAAAACAGTAGATAGAAGATGTACTATATTCATATATATATATATAATCATGGTAATCGAATATTCATTAATTTACATCAAAAGTTTCTTTATATTCAAAACCTGTCTCATTACTTTTAAAACGATACAAATTTAAACTTGCAGCTCTCGAACGTTCATGAAATCTATCATGCGGCTCCCATTATCTTAAAGTTTGGCCATCCCTAATATATTATTTGTGTTTATTTATAAATAGATAAATTATGTATTGATTGTGCCGTCATTAAAAAGTACTGTTTGTCAAAAATTTTAAATTTAAGATGTTTTCAAATAAAAATATTGTTATGAATGTTTGAATAAACATAAAGTAGAATACGATATGTAAATCTATTCTGTGATGTAAATAGTATGCAAATTATGATATGCAAATGAAAAAATTATATATTTCGTAATATGTACTATAGCAATAATATTTATACTGGGATATACTATAAATGTACAAACATAAAGTAGAATATGATGTGATATGCAAACAAGATGCAAAACATAACAATTTATAATAAACAAAATATATTCATAGCGTATTCTACAATGCAAATGTTACGCAAATTATGATATAAACGAGAAATAAAAACATTTTATAGTATAATAAAATTATATCGTGATATAATATAAGAGTTAATTTATAAAGATCTATGCAGCAACGGTGAAAAATTGTCTCGCGGAAGACTGCCGCTAAAAACCAGGCTGAAATTAGCGGGTAAATTCTTCGCGGAAGTCAAACTCACCCTGGAGGCATATTTCGTAAACGCACATCTGCATCCCCACCGAGGAAATCGCTTCTAGAATGGATGAATGGGCTTCCAATAATATTTCTGTCATTTCACATGACCTCTGCCGTGCTTTAAGCAAGATGGTTGAAAATGTTTTGCCATGCAATTCCCTGTAAAAAATAATCAAAGCATCGTGAATTTCATGTGAAAATTTTCAGTACAAAGTTAGATCAAATATAATGTATATATATGTAAATAGTAGAAGCCTTAGCATTTTATTGCAATCAGTATGAGGAAGATTGTCTATAATAATAGCCAATGCCCAGTTTTGTTCAAAGCGAACTTTCCTAATTTGCATTCCTACACATTTAGTGGGATAAATTTCACATTTGTTCGCTTTTAAATGCATTGCCTTTACAAGAAATACTCTTCAAACAGAATGACTTTATCTTATTTACAACGACTACACTTAATTTATTCATATATAACTTTTAATGTTAAGAGTAGGTGTAATCAGATCATTCAAAACATATAATTTGAATCTTAGAGCTAGTAATTGCATAACATTTGAGGCTAATTGTAACTTAAGTCATTTTCTTGATACAAAGAGTAATAATTTACCACGAACATTGATCTGAATATCAGTGTCTGGTAAGTTTCGCGAGTGTGAAATGTTGACGATTAAATAAACTTACAAAATGAAAGAACTACGGAATTTTCTCATAACATGATAGCAGCATTTGTACGCCATACATTTATAGCTGCTAAACAAATGCAAAATAAAACGTAAATAACAAAATGCGCTCATATGCACAATTTCAAGATTCAGCGTCACAGGAGCAAGTGAAGCTCATTGGTAATTTTTTGAAACCCCCTCTCTCAGTGACGATATTGATGTGCACTTGTGAATTATGCTCCCTGGAAACGTATGCCTCAGCTATCTAACTATGAAAATCAACCTATATGGCGCGCGTAGCATTCTCCGTTCTGTGCGTAGGAGTGCTTTATGCCGAAGAAGAGAGAAATGAGATTTATGGTACACTTTTCTTCATCCGACAAGTGTAGAAGAAAATGTATGTTATGTAACATTATTACTGATTTACATTTCCTATATAAATTATTCCGAATTAAGGTCCAGATGACCCTGTTGGCGAGGTCATGGGATCTTTCTCGGAGAACTAGTTTAGGGCGAGTTACCCTGCACTTATGTTAGATTTTATTTTATTTTCCTGTCATTATGAGATTTTCAGTTAGGTACCAATTTGCCAAGTTTGGCTGCATGATCATTAGGTTATAGGTTAGATTAACAAAACGAAAATTTTTTATCAACCAATTCAAAAATATTTTTATAACTAAACTATAAATTTGGCTTTCTGAGTATTTATCAAACATACATGAACAATAATTAGACAAAAGAAAAAATATGCAAATTTATTTAAATTTTTTATCTGAAAAATAAAGTTTGGTACCTACAAAACATTTTTGTTAGTTACACTTTGTAATTCAAACATAGTGGCATGTAAATATTAAATATTGAAATTGACATTTATTTTAATTAATTATAATGGTATAATTAATCATTAAAGAACTTACATTAACTTAAACTAAAAATGGACAAATTATGAAAACTATGTTTTCAGAAAAAATTTACAATCTCGAGAAAAAGTAATGAAAACATGTGCACTTTCCGTTATTTATTAAATTTTTCCTCGATATATACAGTCTGGCTAGAAAATTTTATAACTGAGGTGACAAAAATCAATGAGCGCAGTAAAAAACAAACATTAAAAAAAATCTGAAGGTTTTTCAGATTTTAAATTACGTCCAAAGGGGCAATTTTCCCTGAAGGACTATTAATTTTGTTTTAGCAATTTGCGTTGAAAACTATAAACGGTGAATCACTTTTCAAATTGTTGCCACCAAATATTATCGCCCTGTATTATAAAGAAGTTAAATAATGAAGAATCCGCATGAATGAATGTACGTTTCTCGCACTGGGATAAAACAATGGTACCTAGAGCCATCAAAATTTGAATAACATAATCTTCCATAGAATATGGGCATGTGGAAGCCCTAACCTGAATTTGAAATTTGTTTTACGATCGATTTCATATTTTGTAACACTTCAATGAATTTTTGGTTAAAAAACTAAACGAAGCGAGCATGGCAACACTGTACAGGGAAAAAAAATGATCTCCAGCGCGTGAGAGTCTGTATCGAAAATTCTAAAGATATGCTCATTTTAAAATTATTTTCCGATATTGGTGTTGAAATAACTTTTATGGTTTCAGTACGTAGAATATCTCACGTAGAACATGATATTTAATAAATAAAGGTAACTGGATTAATAATAGCTTAGGATAATTGCAGAAATATTTTCCCTTAATAAATAATAACTGGACTCTTGGAATAAGGACTAAGGCGTAATTGTTACGGAGTACCTTTGCAACTAAATGCAATAACCTCCACATCATGGTTGAGAAAAATTCGAAGTGTATCAGAGAAAGCATACGCTAAAGACGCGAAAGAAAAAACGCCGGTGGGTGAAGAAAGAAGTCGATTGGGAAGAGAGACTCTTGGAGAAGGTCTAAGGGTCATCGATGTTATAAATGTTTTAAGAGCTACAAAATTCATTTTGTTAAACTGAGTTCGATTCCTTGAGAAAATAGTACAAAGATATTTAAGAATTTTTAAAGCATGTGATGAGAATAAGCAGTAAGTAAATTTCTTAGAATGTATTGGTTCTGCTTATTTTCTTATATTTTGTATTATGAAACGGAAGTTGGATTGGGAAATATTAAAGAAATTGTTTGATAAAAAAATTTGCTATTCGCTTTTCTTTGTTTTCCTTCTTTCCTTTATTTATTTCGTTATTTGTTTCTCATTTGACATTTTTAAAGTATAATATAAAGATAGTGCTTTGGACTGATGATTTGAAGAAAATCTGGTTACTATACTAGAAATCAAAAGCATATTTAGGGTATAAAAGTCTTAACATGACTTATTATCTGCTTCGATGATACATGTTTGCATTATTTTATTTCGCTAATCCCTACAGTTCTAAACATCCAGCAAGCAAATCGGAGTACTTTTGCGAAATTGACTTTACAGTTTGAAAAAAGAAACATTTTTTTTTTTTATGATTAGAAATGAATGCCAGAATTATATCAAACTAAAATCACTCAGACGATTTGCTGTAAATATCTTTATGACATATACCTACATTTATATGCACTTTTAACTTCAATTTGAAATTCCAAGGACAACTTTTTGAGTTAATTTTTCTTTTTATTAATTTTGAATATATTATTAAACTTTAAATTTCGTTTAAAGTAAATTTAATGATTTTAGAATACTTTCGAACCCATGTTTACAAATCTTCCATAATAAATAATACACAGTATTTTTAATTTTCTTCTTACTGAAGAAAAACAAATCATGTTTTTGTATTAAAACTTTTATTTTTCAGTATAAAAAAATAATCAGCGAATGTTCCCAGTAAAGTATTTTATTCTCAGTCAGTGCTATGCTTCACTATCAGAAAAAAAAAAAAAGACTTATTTCCTCAAAAATCCAAAATTGCGTTATTTTAACTGGTTTAAAATATTTTCTTCGATCCATTGACGAGAGTTCTTTTTTACGTAAATATTATGTCAAACAATAATGTTTGCGTTTGAGAGTATTTTCCAACACTGTAGATGTAGTACAGCGTCGCTTTGTCGTATGTGGGATTCATTGGAGTAAAATTAAAATCATAATTTTGAATACTTAACACAAATTATGGGTAAGTAAACTTGAATATCTGTTCTTTTAATAATGTATGGTGGCACTTTATTTAAAATTTAAGCCATACACTTGTATTTAAAATATGTTTAAATCAATTTTTAAGAAGAATATCTAAAATTTAAAGGCACTAACCTTTCCCGCCATTTTGTATGAGTTATGGCTTGGTGGCTGTAGAGCTGCTGCGCACATTTGCATGAAAAACTAATCATCTTCTACAAGATGTTTGTGTAATAATAAAAATGGTTTTATTTGACAAGTTATTGAATGTAATACTCTTTTGTTGCCGCATAGTCGCTTCCAACGCTATTTTTAAAAATGCTTATGATAACCCTCAACGGCTCCCGCGTTTCTGGTGCATCGAGTTTATGGATTCTCCACAAAAGCTACATGCTGCTGTAATGGGTGGTGGAATTAGTCTCAAACTCATCGATTGACAATTCTTAATTTTTTTCGTCTTTCATTTGCTCGTATTCCCTTGTGTTTATAAGACAGACTGTGAAAATCTGACTGTTTGCGGGAGGATTGCGTCTGTTTTTCTTTGTTTTTAAATTTGTCATCATTAAGCCTTTTTGTTATTTTTTTTTTTTTATTTTTTAAGTGCTCAGAAGATACGCATTTTGATCGGTATCGATTATTTAAAGTAAGCTTTCAAAGGACTAATACAATGGCAGTTAAACCCTCTTTGAAAAGTATATGATTATTATTAAAGTATTGATTGGAATTAAATGTGTTGGTAATCGAGTTTTGTATTTTTCGCTGTTTTTGAGTAAGAAACGATGTTCACAAATAAAGGTCAGTGAAATTTTTAGAATGTTCATTTTCGTTTGAGTCATTTAGACCATTTTGACGTAAAAATCGGTTTGCATTACGAGGTTTCTTGACGCGTATTTTCCATTATGTATTTAAATGGATCTCTTCATCTTTGATTTATGTTTGTTTATTTTTTAAATTTTATCGAAATACGCTTGCTTATGTCATGAAAATAATTAAATTTTAGCATATAAAATGTTGTCTGACTGCACATTTTTATGTTTTCAATGAAATATCTGTCAATTATTTTTTTTATGTTAATAAAAATTATTAAATGTAAGTTATTCTCTTTTGGTGTACAAATCGTGTCTGTGGAATTAAAAGTTTACTATATTTCAATTTTTGCTAAAAATAAGAATACATTTAGTTTTTTTTAATTTAAATAGAATAGAAAATTTTGGTGTTTAAATACATTTATGTTGAAACTACATTTAAATATTTTGGTCAATGTAATGCATTATATTCTCTCTCATGTACATTATTCTTATACAAAAGTGCTTTATTATTGCAAAGTGAGTTGTATGTATCCTAAAGTTCCTTATTAATGTGAGAAATTGATAGAGTTAAGTGAGAAAAATGTAAATAAAAGCTTTATTGACTATGGAAATTAAATGATTCATTTGAAAATAATATAGTATTTTTGCCATGTTGAGATATACTCATGGGTGTTGCATACAGGTGCACATAAACAGAAATTCATGGGTTGCATCATTAAGTGGCTAGTTCTAACTTCTTTATGAGTTCCACAGCAATTTTTTTATTGCTATAGATAAGCCTTTTAAAATATTCCACATTTAATGTTTATACCTTGTTATATTATCTGAGCACTTTGCGTGTACAGTAGCAGTCAGCATTAAGATCTAGAAAGTTGCAGGATGGGAAAAAGTATTTTGAAGTGAATATTTTGATGTTATTTTTCTAAAAAGTACACATGTATGCCAGCTTCAGTTATTCATAAAATGCAAAAAGTATGTATTTATCAGTGTTGATGTATATAATACATATAAGGGATGTAGGAACTTTTAAAAATGGAGAATTTATCTTTTTAAATATCAAATGAAAAGGTGTCTTTTTTTGAAGAAAAACTAATCTCTCAAAAGATAATAAGCCTTGTGTGAAAATGATGAAGATGGAAATTGATCACATTTTAAAGTAGCTGTACTTAATGCCTTAAAGAACATGTTTTTGTGCAAACCATTATAAAAGCTTGTAACTTTTATTGATTATTTTTGTGATGAAAATGTATATTTGAAATAGCACACATTTAGTGTTGCTATATAATTTTCTTAGTAACATAGGAATCATCAGAAATGTTTGTAACTATGCTATTTAAGTTAATATATTAAGAACTAATAAGAAAATATTAAGAATTATTCACTGTTTGCTGTGTGAGAATATTAACCAGGTAATCTTATGGCCCTGAGGGGAAAAAAAGTCTATCTCAACCCATCATACTCGCCTACCAGTGGCATAGGGGTAAAAGCCACAGAATACTGGTAGTTTGATCCACAGTTTAGAGTCTTAGTGAACAGGTTGGCTGCATGGTCATTTTCTTAGTTTTTTCCATTTGTAATGTGGATACGAACCAGTTTCCCTTAAAAGTTCCATGGGATATACCTCCTTTTGTGTATAGTTACGGTGACCAGACGTCCTTTATTTTAGAGGACAGTCCTTTATTTGAAGGCTCTGTCCTCTAACTTTATTTATTTCCTGAAATAAGCATATTGTCCTTTATTTTGAGAAATCGTCGCAAAATAAAATTTACATATTACATTATTTAAAACTCGTTGAACATATTAATGTCTGCTTCTATTGTTTTAATAAACCTTTTGAATTACTAAGTTTTTTGGAGTTTTTTTTTATCAGGAGGCGTCCATAAATGATCGCAATATTTGGGATAATTTTGACCCTGCCCATCCCCAATCCCCATGTCACAATTTGTCACACCTTGGAAGACCCCAAATTAACATTTGTGACGTCACACGAACGCACAAACCCCCAACCCTAACACGAAATTATTGAGCACGAATTTAAATTACCATAACCCCCCCTCATGTCACGTTACAAGTGTCCTTTATTTTCTCCGAAAAAATATGGTCACCGTATGTATAGTGCCAAATGGCAGAGCATGTGTACTAAATAAATAAATAATAGTAATAATTTATTTACAGTGAGTTACCAATTTAACACTGTAGAAAGATAGAAAAATGATAAAAATTAAGATCAATCATTAATATGTTGACAATTTCATAAAGAGAAGGGAAGATAGGAAATTCACAGAAGAGACTGTCCCATCAGAAATTACATGGACAAATTTAGGCATTTCATAATATAGAGGAGTACTGTTGAACAACAAGCTTGGTAAGAATATCCATGAAATAGTCGATTAAATATGCCAAATTATCTTAAGATAGCTGTATGAGTAAGACTGTGCTCTCTCTCTATATATTATAATAATTTTGCAAGAAAAGTAAGAATACTTAAAAGGCGTGTGTCTTGATCTGTTGAAGATATTCTAGAAGAAAGTTAATAGCTATGTTGGAATGAAGTGAATGTGTTTCTATTTTAATACGAAAGAGATGAATTATCTTTAAATAAATCTTCAAGTGTACCGTTTTAAGTAAGCAAATTTTGTTTTGAAAATTCTGTTCATGTAGTGAAGACAAGTTTCCTGTCTGAAATTCATATTATATTGCCTTAAGTTATATTTATTAAAAGCTGTAACAGTTTTATTCAGAGCAGTGTTTCCAATATTTTAGGAAAATCAGAAACCTTGAGGTCAAAAAGCTGAAGATTTGCTTATTAGCATCAGAAAGCTAAAAACTGAAGAATTTATTAGCATTGGATTGTTCACTGTAATATTTTTAATGATTAACCATGTGACGATGGTTCAGAAAAGTTGCATTGTATAAATGTTAAATTGCATAAATCGTATTGTAGTAAAAAGATCATCCTTCCTGACCGACACAGGAAAAGCATAATCATGTATGAAATTTCAAAGCTTTATTTAACATAGCTGTGTACTAGTTAGTATGTTGGAGCTTATTAAATGAAGTAATGTATAGGATTATAAAATTTTTCTTTATACACTGGTCATCAAAATTAAAGGATAATGAGAAAAATATGCTAAGTTAATGTTGCAAACACTGCCGAATGCTGTAATTATTTATGTTAATTAAATACAATTAAACTCCAAACTGCACTTCTGCACATACCTTAGTGCCCGAAATATGGTCTATAGTGTTGTTCAAAGTGAATGTGGTGTCTGAGAGTGATCAGTATTCAGTAGTTGTCGTGCAAAGGCATCATTTAAGTGAAGCTCAAAAGTGATGAATAACTGGTAGAGTTGAGGGAGGTGAAACAGAAATGGAGGCCGTCCAAGGTTTGAATATCCGTCAAAATGGTCATATCAAGAGTGTCGAGCTGCTTTTTAAGTGCTGGATCAGTTGATAGACAGCCTGGTTAAGGCTGATCTAAAGCAACAGCTACATCAGAAGACCGCATCAGATTGATGTCTTGTTAGCTCAAAGAAAATGCGAAGCAACTACAAGAGATTTGGTTTTAGACCTTCACCCAGCAACAGGAATTTGAATTAACCATTCTACTGTTACACAAAGCCTTAACAAGGTTGGACTGTATGCGAGAAAATCAATGGTTTGTGTCCCAGTCACTTGAGATTGTTTAAAGTGGTGCTGTTGTCATGTATATTGGAGCCAAGGTGACTAGGCCCGAGTATTATTTACTTATGAGTCTAGATATAGTCTGAACAATGATTCTAGATGTTTTTGATTTTGAGAGAGGTAAGAACACAAAACTTGCCTTCCCTTGTCCGTGAAATACCTTGTTTCCTCTATTGCATTTTAATGGTTTGGGGAGGAATCAAAACAGCTGGCTGAACCAAGCTGCATATCTTTCAAGGAGGTTCCGTAAACATTCGGAGATGTGTGGATGAGGGATTAGAATCCCAAGTTAGACTGCTTAGGGATGCTGTTGGTCCAAAATTTTTATTAATGGATGATAGTGCTTGGATCTAACATATGTGGTATATTTGCAAGCAGAAAATACCACTGGAATGGATTCGGCCACCTTCCTCACCTAACTTGAATTCTATTGAGCATGTGTGAGATTTTTTAGGGCACCAAATTTTAGTGCATCAAATTCCTCCTCAAACACAAGCTGCTGGAGTGTTTGAGGACTTTAGAAGTGTTTGTGGACATCATACTTTTAGAAGAGTGGCATGCAATTGTGTAAAACTTGATCAACACATTCGTAAAGCCTATGAAATCAAGATGTGAGGTGTGCATATCTGTCCTAGGTGACCATGCACCACATTAAAGAAAGCATTTTTTTTCACAAGAGGTGACATAATTTTCTCATCATTTTGCAGTTTCCATAAATTTGATTTTAATTTCAATATTTTGAAAATAATCAACTGCCAAACATTGTAATTTATGTTAATAAATGCTTTTGTGTAATTTTTTATTAATAATTTTTCATTAAGTATCAGTTACGTTTTATTTCTGTCATTATCCTTTAATTTTGGATACCAGTGCACGTATATTTGTACGTGTGTATTAATTTTGAAAAAAAAAAAGTAAACAAGTGTTAAACTAATTGGGTTGAAAAAGCTGACTCTCACAACAGTGTAGCAAATCATACCGAAACATTTACAAAGAGTTGAAAAATTATCCTTTTTCTGATATGCAGTTTTTTTTCACTCAGAATAATTTATTACATATTTTTCCAAGCAGTTGTCAATTAAAATGTAACAAAATGAGACAACACAAAGGAAAACAAACTGTATTTATGTTATCAGTTGAGCATGAAATGTCAAATGTTTAAGGCATCTTCAAAATTGGTTTTTTGGAAGTTAAATATTTTATAGGTAACATTTCAAAATTTAAATGTAAATCTCTATATTTTTAGTTTAAAAGTTTAAAAAAATTGTGTTTGTTAGATGTTTTAAATAATAAATTAATATCAGATTTTTCATTAAGGTTTAAAAAATAAATAATAATAATAAAAAAATTTACAAAAACTACTGATTTTAAAGGAATCTAGTTCAAAATCCTTGATATCTTGTTCAAAATACCTAATGAAGTTGCTGTTTTCTTAATCTGAATTTACTGTTTTAAAAGTTTCTTAAACTTCGTAGTAATTTCTTTATGGTTAAAAAAATGAAGAAAATATTTGGTAAATTTATTTTCTGTTTTAAACAGCATAAGTGCTTGATTTTATGGTCTTTGCATATTAACGCAGCCACCTTAGTAGAAGTCGCTAGATATCCAGAATGTGCCAAACTCTGCCAACAATGCTCATAAAGGGCCATTCACACTTGATACACAATGACGCTGTCGGAGCTAAGCGACGCATAGAACGCCGCTCTAACTAACCTAGCTCGTTCACACTTACTGGGAACGTTTACTAGCGACAGCCAATAGGGAAGTAGAAGATCGCACGCGCTTTCATTCGTAGGAGACAGTCTTCAGCCGTGAATCTTTGATCGATACACCAAAAACTAAGCGATTTTTTTTAAAATGGTTCGACCGAAACGTACGTTGAGCAGAAAACAACGAAAATGTATTTTGTTGCTGAGTTTTCTTCTTGGTCATTTAGTACACAAGTTTCAAATCATAAAAAATTAGTTAAAATAGAAACATGTTTCATTATGTTTTATTGTTGTCATTTAATTATTATTATCAGTATTTTCATTCCAAATGATAAGAGAGTTTATAAAGTTGATGGGATTCATTTTATTATTTGAGGTAATAAACAGTACCTTTTTTTTATGATGAAACTAATTTAGAAGAAAGAAAAATATTAGATTAATGCTTTTGTCTATGCCTTGCTTTTGCTACTTTTAATTCCATTGCTAATTTTATAATACAATTAGATATTTATATGAGATCATTGACATCAGTAATTTAATTCTCCGGATTCAAAATTTAAACACAAAAACAGTATTAAATGGAAAAGAAAATTACTTACTATTTAAATGAAGATGATCTGAAATCATCATCCAAGAGTATTCTACGTGTATTTTTGTAGTCTTTAAATCGAGTCGCTGGATTTAGGCAATTAGACTATAATTTTCGCTCATATCTTACGAAGCAACGAAATACAAAAATAAAGAAGCACTTTTTCCGTTATACAGCGATAAATTAAAATTAAAAGTACCTTCCTCGGAAGATTTTTGCCGATATTTTCACGATATTCAAAGATCCTAAAATTTTTAATTTACTTCAAAATATATCTACATTAACACAGGAAATTAAAGTAACGCAGAGTACCCATAATGGCCTGGCCAAAAATTGCACTTGGTGACAAAAAAGTACCAGCGAGAATCGAACTTCCGATCAGCAGATCTACAGCTTGACCGCTTTATCCGCTCAGCTGACACTTCTAACGTCGTTTTGGCGAATTGTACTATAAGTTATGGTGCTCTGAATGCAACAATTAATTTTTGATGGGTATTCTGAGTTTCTTTAATTTCCTGTGCTAATGTAGATATATTTGGAAGTAAATTAGAAGTTTTAGGATCTTTGAATATCAGGAAAATATCAGCAAAATCTTCTGAGGAGGATACTTTAAATTTTAATTTATCGCTGTATAGTGGATAAGACACATCTTTATTTTTTGTATCTGGTTGCTTCGTAAGATATGGATTGGATTTTAAGATTTTTAAAATGAATTTCTGTATAGGAATAATAACTGTGGAGTAAAGGCCGTTTACTCGTCCTCACTTTAAATCAAATCAATCAATCAATCGCTCATATCGTCAGCCATGTTGTTTGCGTGCTTCTGTTGATGATGATGATTTGAAATACTCTCCTGATTGGTCGGTTCC
>KK116779.1:86254-217327 GCA_000611955.2 Stegodyphus mimosarum
AATATATAATTTTAATAATTAGTAAAGCTAAGTGTAATAATTTGACAAATCTGTCTACCAAACTCAAAATTAATGATTCTATATTTTTCCACAAAAATCTTAAAAGTTTCAAGTAAACTACTGCTTTATGTGTCTCATGTATAGTTCAAATCTGATATGTTGTTCTCTAACATAACTTTTTAAATACCAAATTTGAGAAGTTTAGGATTTTATATTTTTTATGAAAATTTATTTAGAATTTCAAGTAAGGTATAATTTCCAGTTTATCAGTTTCAACCAAAATCTGATATGTTGTTCCTGTAGGTATAAAAGTTTTGAATACAAAAAGCATTGGATTTTTTGGAGCAAAGTTTTGGATTGTATTTTAAATCATTAAAAATTGTTAGAGGCTTCAAATAAATTACCATCGATTATTCATTAAAAACTGTTATTAGGTTCAAGTAAGTACCACATTTGGTTGTTTAATTTTATCAAAAATCTAATCAACTTTAATATGAATGCGGAAAGATTATGTAGAAATTAGAAATTTTTGTTTAAGAGTTATGTTTGACGAAAAAAATCATTGCACACAGACGGACAGATATCATCATAAAATTGATAAAATGTGTTTGGAGACCCTAATTTGTGCTTATTCACTGAGTTTACTGTCAAATTTTTGGACCGAAAACATTATCCCTTCCACTTATGTTTACCTACCCCCTCCCCCTCCACCCAAACCAACAGGTTTGCGAGAAGTTCAAAAAGAAATTGGAAATCTTTTCTACAGAACAGCATGCAGATCCTGGTATAAAGAAAAAAGTGTGTTAACACAATGATAGAATCTGAAAAATTATGATAAGCGTAAACTATATCCATAACTTGTATGTGTTTGTTATCTGACTAAAAGAAATAACAGTCTATTCCTTAAAACTTGCAAAAAAGAATGGTGCTATTTTGCCAATGGTTGATAGGATTTCTTAAACTCATCTTTAACATTCATATGTTTAAGGCCTACAAAATATATCAGCTTTTATATCCGAAATGCAAAGTTTTTAGAAATTTTATATAAATTTAAATGTAGGCTTTTAAAATTTAAATGTAGCATTTGGCCTTTCTGGAGCTATTTACTATATGCATATCTAGTTTATACTGATAATATTTTGAATCTGTATATGAATGTCATTTTTCCATTAAGTTTATTTTGATATAAATTTGGTCTTGGGAATCTTGATTGCTGTGTGTAGACAAAACAAAAATATGGCAATGCTTTTTTCTATCTAAGAAATAACATATAATAAATTTATTACTTTCTGATTATCTACAGCCCCTCTGAAAAGGGCCATATTAATTTTTAGCAGAAATAGACAGCAGCTATTTTCGAAAATAGTGGCCAATTAATGAAATAAAAGATGCCAGAAACATCTATAATATGCTTTTCTGTCCATGTATGCGGAAACTTTTGGAATTCCCATGCATCTAAGGATGTTAAAAAAAAAAATTCTAAGAACTCAGCATCACACAACGTGGCACCGCATATACTGTTTTTCTCACTGTGAACACAGGGATCTGTTTTAACTTAAAAAAAAATATCGGAGAATTGCAAAAATATGGCATTGTGTGTATTATTTTCCCATGTATGTTGTGATTGTTTTCATTTATCAGATCAGAGAATTGTTCATATTGAACATAGACACAGAAGTTTTCACCTACAACATTCGATTGTTCATGAAGTGCAGTTTCATGGAATGCAAAACATTTATTTACAAGAAAAATAAATTAATTCAGTGCAACTAAACCATCATCAGTGCAACTAAAACATTAATGATTGGTGCATGTAGCTATCTGCATTACCACATAAATGCATTTTAGATTGGCTATTTTGGCATCATACATGTTGCTTTGTGAGTACTTTTCAGTAGGATGAGGCTAATCAGAAAGCATAAATTGTTTTAACATCATAATTAATTTATGATATGTTGTTCATCCTTTTAAGTTCATTTAAATTGAATGTTAAGAAATTTGAAGCTAAGTAAAAGGGAATAGGTTGTACTGCTTTAGAAATAAAATAAGGAGCTAAAATAGCAAGAGATTGGCAACTTTTCATGGGACTGCAGATATCAAAGTACTGAAGTAACTAACTTTATGATGTTTAAAAATGTTTTTACCACAGGACAAGACAGAAAGAAATGGGCAGGTCACCAAAACCAGTGTTTTTACAGGCATAGTCCTACCGTACTTACTCAATGACTCTGCTTCAGTTTTTGATGCAGAACACCCCTTTTTTGGATCACTAATATTTTAAATACTTCCATGACACACAGATACGCTACAAACATATATTTATGTAATACATAAACATATATCAGTAGGTCAGAAGAAGCTTTTTTAAATGTGGTACAGTTTTCTGAAGACTAGTAATCAATTTATGCTAGTTACCTGTGTATTAAATATATGTTTGTAGAGTATTTGTGTGTTATGGAGGTATTTAAAATATTGCTGATCCAAAAGGGGGTGTTCTACATCAAAAATTGAAGCAGAGCCATTGAGTAAGTACAGTAGCACTATGCCTGTAACAGCACTGGTTCTGTTGTCCTGCTCATTTCTTTCTGTCTTGTCCTGTGGTAAAAAGATTTTTAAACATCATCATGTTAGTTAGTTCAGTACTTTCTGATATCTGCAGTCCCATGAAAAGTTGCCAATTCATTGGTGACAGTAAATTGGTGAAAAAAACGCTTGGCTGTCTTTGTAGCATGTATACTCTACAGTTCTTGAATAGCAAAAGAAGTATTTTGTAAGAAACAAGAAATGCAATTCATCATCAAAAACAGTTTCCCACATTCTAATACTTTGCTTATTCTTTTTGGCATTGCATTTCCACAAAATATAATCATAATCATACAGGTGTATGGTATGTGCTCACACAGGTTGATTTTTCTTTGTTATACACTGTGCCAAAAGACATAGTAGTTTTACGAGATATTTAACTGGAAGAGTAAATAATCAGAAAGTGTTGTTAAAGAAAAAATAGAACTACACTTTGAAAACTTCTTGTTGGCAATGTAATGAAAACATGCAAGCTTTTATAAGTACAACATATTTAATTTAATGGTAACCAAAAGTAATGTTGGCATATAAATATTTTCATAAAAAATTTTTTGTTATATGTTTTCTATAACTGAAAAGTCCGGAGTTCTATTGTCAAAAACGCAATAAAACTATTCAGTGCTTTTTAAGTGCAGATTTTATAGAGTTGTAAATCAAAGCAATTGCTGTTCTGTATGCAATTAAGAATAACTTGCCTGCACTAGTCAGCAAGCTTGCAGGGTAAAATTTTCACAGGTAGTTAAATGCAAAATTACCATATTATTTTGTAAGCTGCAGACAATTTCCCCTTCCCCTTATTGGTTCTACCAGCTTAAAATATTCAAACTTCAGCCTCTTTGGAACCTCATGGAATTTATTTTCATCTGTTTTTTATTTTTGATTGCACCATCATACTTTTCAATACATATGGATAGCAAAAATCTCGGAGATGTTAAAGATGGCATCTGTCAATAATGTAGAAGTCACATTTGACAGTTCTGGAACAGAGATTTTATTTTTCTTATTTTTAACATAGATCATAGTCATATTAGTTATAAGTATTTTTAGTTTTGGAATTTTTTCTTGAATCTGGGTCTTCATTCACTCACATTCGATCTTCAGACATTAATTAAAGCCAAAATTAAACAGACTGTTTGCAAAAGATGCAGCAAATTTTATTCTTTAGTAAACGAGGAAATGAAAATACACATAAAATTGTTAGAATGGATGTATGAGTACTGTCAAAACATTTTAAAGTAATTTGTTAATATGCATTTGCCTTTATTTCTTCCATGCAGGGAAAAGAAAATTGTGTAGTTATTTGCTAGGTTACGGTAAGCATGTCTGCATTTACAGTGACTAAAATATATCTTAATCTGAGCTTCAGTACATCTGTATCTCTCACTCACATAAACAATCCTTTCATATATTTTCACATAGAAGAATCCAAAGGAATTCTGTCAGGTGACCAAGGAATTGAAGAAATATGTCTTATTTCATCCAATGCATTTTTCTGGAAAATGATAGTAATAGATAAGATAAAATGTAAGTGAGTGTGATAGCCTAGTCTGATGATTAACCATCCTGTTGCAAAAAATATTGTCAGGCTGAAATTCTTCAGGTTGACAGAATGTAAAAGATATTTGATTGTTTTCTCCATTGGGAAGGGAAGGCTAGTGATGCTATCATGTACAGTACAAAGTCCGAGATCTGGACTCATTGGGACTTTGGCGATTCCAGATTTGTGATTTTTCTGGATATTAGATCATCAGTTCAAATCTAGTAAGATGGCATGGAGAAATTATAAAAAATATGAAATCGTGGTTTATGAAATAATGAAGCTTTTGTGATCCATAAAGGGTATCAAAATTTACAAAAAAAAAAAGCTTAATATTTATTTGTCTACTTTATTAAATATTTCTTTTAATGTTCTTTTCATTTATTCTGCTAATACTTTCTCTTTAACTCTATAGACAGGCATAAATTTCTTGTTCAATTACAAAGTTCCATTGTTCAAATCCTGTAATTGCTGGGTTGAGAATTGCAACTAACTTTTCAATCAAAATTTTGTCGTTTTCAGTAATCAGTCACTTTTTTTACTACTGTTAGCAGTATTTTCTGGATCTAGAACCATAGTATGGATTTTGCCCATCTGTTAATTAAGCGATGATTGGGGCATTGTCGTTCAAATGAACTTCTATTATATCACCTTCATTTATTATCGCTTCTTCACATTTCTTTACAAAATCCATTAATTGGAAAATTTCACCTTTGTGATATCCGTAAACTTTCATATTTGCAGCTATCATCTTCATCCTCCTCCCAGTGAAATATGACAGCTGGCCATAAATTATGCCAAGCATTTTTTAATCTGGAGGCACATCCTCCCAGCAGATTTTATGCTAAAATATTAAAAAAATTTTTAGTCTTGTCGTTATGCAGAAAAATTTTAGGAAAATTTCACCTTTGTGATATCCGTAAACTTTCATATTTGCAGCTATCATCTTCATCCTCCTCCCAGTGAAATATGACAGCTGGCCATAAATTATGCCAAGCATTTTTTAATCTGGAGGCACATCCTCCCAGCAGATTTTATGCTAAAATATTTAAAAAATTTTTAGTCTTGTCGTTATGCAGAAAAATTTTAAAATGCTATTTTAATTTTGCGTTTCAGTGCACGCACTATTCCAATATCCATAGGCTGAATGATGGACGTACAGAATAATATGGATACATCTTTTTCTTTAAAATTTAAAGTATGAGCCAAACAGTTGACAATAATCAGGACAATTTTTGTGCCATCAGGTAAAACAAGGAAATTAAAGTTAGCCTCGGGCAGGAAATGATTTTCAAACCTATCATTTATTAAAGTTTGTGTCATCCATGCTTTTTTATTTGCACAATGTATGATGGGGAAAATCTTTACTCCTTTAAATGCTGAAGGTCGTGTATTTTTTTTTGACGAAGTTTACACCTGTGCATTCCTTCAGTATTTGCACATGTTAAAATTGTTAGTCTTGCTTTGGAATCTGTGACACTAGTTGGAGCCTTTTCTGTAGAGGTTGATAAGGTATTTATTTTATGGTACATCTTGCCAGAAAAGAAGAGTTTCGCCAGCATTGTAAATTTGTTCTTGGAGATAACATTTCACTATTAACGAGTTGAATGAATTCATTTGCAAATAGTTCAGCAGCTTCCGAATCAGCTGAAGCTTTTTCACCTGAAATTTTTAATTTCCTTATGCCATGGCAATTTTTAAATTTGGTTAACTAACCTGTTGAATATGTGTACTCAGTTTTTTAAATTAATTTCTTTATGAAATATTTTGGCTTGAACCATTAGCATTGGACCTGTCTGACCCACTCAATCATCACTTTTAACGTGACAAATAATTTTTCTGTTACTCATTGCGAGTAGTATGTCGGAATCCACAAAAAAATTCAGAAAATTCCTTTTATATATATATATATATGTCATATACAGTTGACTTTCCAATGCCATATTCCTCACATAATTTTTAGATGGATATACCTTTATCCATAAAATTGCTGTAATAACAGTCTGCAAAAAATAATAAACTGGATCAAATTAGAAAGTTAAGGAACAGCACAATCTGCTATATTAACTGAAATTCCTCAGAATCCCTAAAATATAATTTTAGCCTAGCTTAATAGCATCCAGTATGCATTATTGGCTATATGTGTTATAGCAAACTTGTAAGGTTTATTCTAAGTTTTTAACAGTTATCTTGCATTAAAACTACTTTCCTATCCATTCTATTTTCAGCTTAGAATTTCCTACCAGAATGTGTTTCCAGAATCGCCTTTAATGCAGATGAGTAGTATTTAAGTCGAAGTTTTACTGACTTTGTTAGAGAGCCAAAGTTTCTGACTAGCGCGCATTTGCCTTTGGGCTACGTCTCTCTAAGCTTTACTACCCCCGGCCGTACTTCAGGCCCTTGGATAGCTTCCCCTGCTTAATTGAGATTTAGGGGCCAACTACTTAGCTTCGGCTGTATCTTTTTAGTTAAGCTTTAATTCTTATTATTTGAGCTCAAGCTCAAGTGGAAGCTTTGCTGTACGCTTTGAGATAGGAGCTGACTGCATTAATCCTTATTTTGAGAAATAAAGGGTAATTAATGCTTGTTGAGTCTTGCATCACTGTTCACACACTGAAGTGATTATTTGCTTATCGGTGTAGAGGTTTCCTACATTAAACTGTTAAATAAAAGGGTAGAACTCTACAAACTTTAATTACCAGTATGGAACTATAATGTTAGAAGATTTACAAACCAATTTTTAAAGGAATATTTCCAAATTTATGGTTTGGGATTTCGGGAAATTTCTTAAAGGTAAAAAACTGCATATTTGATAAAACCCTTTTGTGGGACAACGGAAGGCAAGTTGCATGTTCCTTCCTCTCTTCGGATTAAAACATGATTAGAATCACTGTTTAGGCTATATTGGGACCGGACTTATTAGTAAACAATACTCAGGCCTAGGCTCAGTTGAACATGACAGTGGAAATGGGGTTAAGTAGGCCCCTTGAGAAGCTGGAGCGAGTGGAATATAAACCATTGGTTTTCTTGCATGCAATCCTACCTCATTAAGCCTTCGTACTAGCAGTAGAATGGCTAATTTGAGTTTCTGTGACATCCTGTATGTCTAAAACAAAATCTTTTGTAGTCACTTTGCAATTTCTTCGAGCTAACAACGACAGAAAACTGTCTTCTGATGCGGTTGTTGCTCTTGGTCGCCCTTGATCAGGCTGTTGATCAATTGATCCAGTGCGTAGAAAGTGGCTCCAAACTCTTGATGTAATACTTTGAGGGATATTCAAGTCTTAAGCAACCACCATTTGTGTTTGACCTCCCTTGAGTTTACCAGTCATTCACCACTCTTGACCTTCACTTAAATGATGCCTGTGAGCCATGACTGCTGAATACCGATCACTCTCAGAAACCAATTCATTTTAAAAAACATTACAGACTGGAATTCTAACATGCGTCCATTGCACTCACGAAATTTGCATATTTCCAGCCTTGTCAGTCGCCAGATTTGCACATTTCTTTGTCACCGTATTGTCAACCATTGAATTTGCATATTTTGGGTGTTAACGTATCCGCAGAAGTGCAATTTTTTGTTCAGTTGTATTTAATTAACATAAATAATTACAGAATTGGTCATTGGTTGCAACATTAACTTAGTGAGCATATTTTTTCTCATTATCCTTTAATTTTGATGACCAGTGTAATATTTTTATATGCTTTCTGTGTGGATTTTATTTTAGTTTTCTGCAGTTCCTCCTTTTTGAAGTTTAAACAAAATACATATTTAATTCACATTTGTAGCTAATACACATTGTAATTTTATAGTGTAGAAATTCCAAAAATAAATAATTCATAATTGTTATTGTTAAGTAGCTGATATTCAATTTTTTTCCCCTTAACCAAAAAAAAAAATTATCAGGCATTTTTAGTTAATGTATTAAAGAGTATATTTCATTCGACTTAATATTTGGTGTTAAATGCAACTGTGTTTGTTACTGTATTAAAGAGTATATTTCATTCTACTTGGTGTTAAATGCAGTTGTGTTTGTCGTACAATACAAAGTCTGAGATCCGGATATCCAATATCCGAAATAATTAAAAATCCGGATCTCAAAACCACCAACAATCTTTTTTTGGTAAGCTCTTACACATGTACATTTGATTTTTTTCCCATGTAATAAAACATGTGGAGAGTCCGGATTCTTAATTTCACGTCGGTGGTATATAAAACCTCGTTATTGAGGAATTGCGGTTATTGAAGCAACAATAATTTAGCATAAACCTTTGTGCAGTGGCGGCTCTTAGCTAAAATTAGTGGGGGTGCTGTTCCAAAAAAATTTAACCTTTGTTTTAAACCTGTGTAAAGGGAAACAAACATGTATAAAAAGAAAATTTATTTTTAAACTTCCATGAAATTTTACAAAAGAAAAATTAAATGTTTCTTAATTATTTTAACTTAAATTGTTACAGTTCAAGCTTTACCTATTCATTTAAAAATGAAATCCATTCTTGTTGTTTTAATTTGTGCGAAGAGATCAATAATTTTCTCCTGAATCTCTGGATGGCAACTGAGGAAATTTTTCTATATTGAAAGCATTGCAAGCGCATGAAAACAAAAGCTCTTGAAGTTCACTTACAGTCACAGAATTTATTGCTTGAGAATGCAAGGACATGGTTCAAGTTTTCTATAAAATAAAAGAACCAAAAAAAATGAATCAAATAGAATAGCTGAAAAATAATCTAACCAAGAATATGGTGTATGATTTTTAAACACAGCACACGCGGAGTAAAAAAAAAAGAACCAGCTCCCAACGACACTCCAGATTCGGCACTGCAAAAGCAACAGTGCTCTCAGCCTCGTACGCTGCTTCCTAAGAGCGCATGCGCAGAACAGCCAAATACCACACGCGCGGAGTAAGAAATAATCACGTTTCCAGAATTTCTGCACTGCAAGAGCGACTGCTGTTTTATCTCCCTGGCTCGAGTGCTGCTTTCTGTGCACGCTTGCGCAGAACAGCCTTGTGAAGCGCAGTTCCATCCAAAGACTTTCGTACCTTTTTCATAAACTGGAGGATGGCTACTGACATTAAGTTTAAGGATTATATGTTGTAGAAGTATAAAGAAAGAATTAAAGAAAAAAGGGCTCATTATATTAAAAATAATAAGTGGAAACGGGGTGCTGCAGTTCCACAGTGCTTATTACGAGCCGCCACTGCTTTTGTGGTCAATAATTTGGCTCCATAGTTGCGTATCTGCTTGGCATACATCTCAAGCTGAAACATTATACATACAAACATTGTTGATTTTACACCTCTTAATATTTTATATCCCTGATGCCAACCAATTATTTTTTATATTTTATTTTCATCACATATGTTTATCAACACGTGACAACTTGTGTAATGACTTGACAATTTCATTTGTAGAGCTTGGCTTTCATGGATCATTCATTCATATTTATTGCCGAGTAATGACTTATGCAGCGAAGCCAAAACAATTTTATTTTTTAAATTAGTGATTTAATAACAAAGAGTATGGTAACCTTTTATGTTGACAACGATGCTTGGCAATGATTCCAGATTTAAGTTAAATGCGCTAAGAAATGCTGAGGAAGGGAAAACTTAACAAAAATTTCTTTCCATATCTTTAAAATAGATTTTGTTAATGATGCTCATAGACCAAAAGATTACATTTTGTGCTACTTGAATTAAGAATAACTGATTTGTTTTTTCACATAAACCCAGAATTGACGCCAGAGCTCGTATGGCTGCACGGGGTCAGAATTAAGGGAAGACAAAATTTTTGGAATTTAGATAAGCACCGAGCAACCAAATTAAGGGATGACAAAATCTTTAGAATTTAGGAAAAGCACTGGAACCCAAAATTTAGGGGGTGGCAAAAATTTAGAACTTAGGAAGGTGCTTGGTAGCAGAATTTAGGACCTGCAGAGGCTGCATCAGGCTGTAGGATATCTAGCACTGGCCATCGATAAGCCTTAAGTATGTGTGGGAATTTATTTAATCAGGACTCCGACAAGCCTTAAGCATGTGCAAGAAATAGACGTAATTATAATAAATAACTAATGCAATTCAATCTTGATTGTCTCAGTCCACGATAGAAGCAAGACAAAAATTAGCGTAGGGTTTGGTAAAGCTCGATGATTTGAAGCTTGGTTAAGCTCGAGCTTGATTGTTTTTTCGGGCTTTTGAGCATTTGAAGTTGACATACTTACATTATCAAAAGACTTATAATTAAAATAATATTTTTTAGAAATTTAAAAGAAACTTTTTCTTTACTTATACATTTATTTATGCACTTATATTGATGAAAAAATATTTTAAAAACAGCAGTGCATGCAGTGATTTATCTGATAGCTTCAACCTAATTTTGGTGCAAAAATTGTTGGTCACGGAAAATGCCCTCTCGGAATCAACGTTGGTTTTATACTTTAAATAGCTTCAAGTAACTGCTTTAAATTTACAGTCAGTTCACCATTACTTTTTGGCAAAGTAAATTCTTGACTTAATTTTTTAAAGTCGGGTTACTCTCCGGTAGTATGCTGGTTGGAGCTTCTAATAGTACTCGTAAGTTGTTCTTCAAGAGAAGCACCAACTTTGGTAGTTGTTTCTGCTTCACTTTTTCATTTGATGAATTTCGTGATGAATCTGGTGACGGAAATAAACGCTTTATCAAAGCAGCTGCTATTTCTATAGAAGCTTTTGATGGCGTTTTATTTAAGTTGTTTAATGAATTCATCAAATCTATGATGTTTTTGTTGATTCTGCTATTGATGTAAAAATCGATATTTTCAGAAAGAGAACTACTTATTTCAGGTTCTTGTTCAGTTAACTTCTCTGCCATAAAGTTGATAGAAATATGTGCTGTTCGTAAAGTGGCTTGTTTTTCACCGGTAGTGTTAAGTGCCACTTCAAGTGGTTTTAACGCCAAGACTATCGATTTTATTAATTTCAGGTGTAAATTTGTTAAAAGACGTTCAGATCGAAGTTCAATGAATACATCCTTTGTAACGTCATACAATTTTATAAATGTTTCAACATTGAATTCCACCTGGTTTTACAATTCAGAGAGAGTTGTTGCTCTATCTGTAATTTTTTTCTTTATTTAGACTTGAACAAATCTGAACGCACAACAGAATTTTTGAAAAAAATTACAACTTGTCTCCCAATATTTATGTTTTCTTTGAACGATTCATTCTGTAATTCAGTTTCATTAATGCTCAAACCCATTATCAACATCATCCTCATTCTCTCCTGAACTTTCATCTGTCCCTGATTTTTCTTTATAGAAAGTTTTTGTAACAGCCAAATGCAAAGCATGCGTAAGACATGTTTGATAAAAAGCAGGTGATTCTTTTCCGAACTTGATCATAACACTTGCTCCATCCCCAGTAGTGGATACAATATCGTGCTTAAATGATAGACCAAAAGATTCGAGGTGCTCTTCTATGAGTTCTTGCATTTTTTTTGCATTGCAACTTCCAAAAATTCTTACTTGTGCAAGATTGAAGCTTTCTTGGCAGGCAGTATGCAGATGTATAATTCAGGAATCTCCGGTTACCGATGCTGGTCCATTCATCCATGGTAATGGAGAATTTCTTTTATTTGGCAATATCTTTTTTAATATCATTTTTGATTTTTTGTTTCACAGTTTCTATATGCTTATGAACATTACAGATTTTTCGTTGGCTGGAAGCTTCATACACCTTAAGGCCAATGATTGTCGAATAAACTCTGACTGAGTGATTTGATGAATTGATAAACCATCTACTGCAGCCATTTTTGCAACAATCTCTTCAGTTGATGTTTTGATTATGAAATTATCCAAAGTTTTTGTTTTTTTTAGCTGTCGTTTCTGCCTGTGCTTTGACAAAGCCAATGTTATGAATGCTGACTTGACGAAATGACTCCAAACGGTTGATCTGTTTTTCGGCATGATTTTTTTCATATATTAGGAATATGTGTGTATTCACTGCTGTAACTCCAATAGTATTAACCATTTTTACCGAAATATTGCTAAAATTTCGACTAAATTTGTGTTGAGATATTAGTAATCGCATTCTTATTGATTAAAAAGAAGTATTTCTTATTGATTAAAAAGAAGTATAGCTTTCTGTCACGTCCGAATTATTCCGAAACTTAATCCCATTCTATTTGTTTATGATTTGTTAAAACATGATCTGCTTGTATCTCTGTTTGTATTTCTGCTTGTGTGTCTGCGAGTATTTCTGTGCATATTACTCTGTAATGTTTGTTTTGCGAAACATGTCATTTTCAATGTTGAATAATTTGCCATTTTGTTTTTTTACTGATACTAAAAAAATCATTATTTAATATTATATACACATTACTACTTAAAATTAAAAGTATATCGTTTCTATCATAAAAGATTAAAAATCCTTGTATTTCTATGTATTGTACTGTATGTACTGAAGGTGGCAACAAATTAAACTTGTTTTGGTAACAAAACAAGTTTCAACACTGTTCAGGTAAAAGTACTGGTAAAAGCATTATTTTACTGTATATATTTATAATCCTTTTATTATTTAACTTTACTTATCCGTAATACAGTTACAAAAGTTTTAGTTTTTATATATTTAAAAAGGAGCAGTTTTATGACACCAATAAAATGTCTTTTAGGATTCTTAAGAAATAGGTTGACAAATAAAAATAAAATGCAAAGGAAAAAAAAATTGCATGTACAGAGCTCGAAAGCCCGCCGAGCTTTGATTCGAGTACCGAGTACTCGAAAATGACCAAAAATTATAGAGTATCAAGCTCGAGCCTAAGCTCGTTCCAAACTCTAATTTAGCGAAACAACTTTTCCTTTGTCTCCAATCTCATATACATAGCCAATAATGTGTAGCAGACATTATTAATCTAGGCTAAAGTTATACTTTACCGATTCCCAAGGAATTTCAGTCAATATAGCAGAATGTGCTTTTCCGTAACTTTCTGATTTGATCAAGCTTATTTTTTGCAGGCTGTTTTTATCATAGCAATTTTATGAAAATTAAACTTTGAACTTTAGATTATGTCAAAAAGAGTTTCTAAGAGCAAGTTTCAATCTCCATTAAACAAAAAGCTGAATTGCTGAAAAAAAATGGATAATTGTATATCCGTTTTAAAATTATGTGAGGAGTATGGCATAGGAAGTTCAACTGTATATAACATTAAAAAAAAAAAAAAAAAAGAGTGTTTGAATTTTTTGTGGATTTCACACCCCACTCAACAAATCAAATTATTCTTATTCGTTATGCTAAAAGTGAAGACTGAATGGGTGAGACGAGACAGCATCGAACAAAGACATGCCATTGACTGGTTCAGTGCTAATGGCTCAAGCTAAAATATTTCACTAAAAGAAATGAACTTAAAAACTGAGTACACATATTTGACAGGTTGGTTAACCAACTTTAAAAGTCGCCATTGTGTAAGGCAATTAAGAATTTCAGGTGAAAAACCTTCAACTGATACTGAAGCTGCTAAATTGATTTGCAAATGAATTCATTGAACTCATTAAGAGTGAAAAGTCATCTCCAGGGGAAATTTGCAATGCTGATGAAACTGGTCTTTTCTGGCAATATCTGCCGTAAAATACCTTGGCAACCTCTATAAAAAGGCTCCAACTGGTGTTAACGATTCGAAAGTAAGACTAACAATTTAGCATGCATGAATGCTGAAGGAACGCACAAATGTAAACTTTTCATAATCGAAAAAAATACATGACCTCGAGCATGTAAAGATTTTCTCTGTTATATATTGTGTAAATAAAAGAGCAAGGATGGCAGAAGTATTAATGAATGAAAGGTTTGAAAATCGTTTCGTACCTGAGGCTCGACAGAATTCGGGTGGTTTACATTGGCTTACATGATATCACAAAAATTGTATTGATTGTAGACATATGTTCGGCTCGTATTCGTATTATTTTTTCCTCCAAACTGTACGTCTATCATTCAGCCTATAGATATCAGAATAGTGCAGAGCCGAAATGTGAATATTAAGTAGCATTTTTAAAGCCCATGTTAAATTTCTTGAATAATAACAAAAGTATTCAAGAATTTTTCAAATATTTTTGCATCAAATCTTTTTTGTGGAGCATTACAAGATTGTGGGAGGATGTGTCTTCAGTTACTTTAAAAAAAATGCTTGACATAATTTAAGATTAGCTACCCTATTTCATTGGTGAGGATGATAAAAGATGATAGCCACAAATGTGAAAGTTTTCGGGTATCGCAACCAAAAGCAAGATTTTCCAATTAATAGATTTTGTAAGGAAATGTGGAGAAGCGGTAATAAATGAAGATGGTAACAGAAGATTTTCATTACAATGAAGTGCCCCAATCATGATCAACAGATGGTGAAATCTGTAGTATGGCAATAGATCCAGAAAATACCGTTACCAAAGAAAGTGGCAGAGAGGTTATTGGAAATGAAAAAAAATTTTTTTGATAAGTTAGTTGGAATTCTCAACACAGCAATTACAGAACTTGGAACAATGGAGCTTTGTAACTGAATAAGAAATTACGTCGTCTTTAGAATTAAAAAAGAAAAAATTTATATTGAAAGAAATGTTTAATAAGGTTGTAGAGACATTAGGTATTTTTTTTGGAACAAGAGAGATGAAAAATATGCAATGCCTTCGCCGGGGATCGAACCACGGACCTCTGAAATACCGGCTCAGTGTGCTGACCATTACACCACGAAGGCACGCTAAGAATGTGGGAGATATACCTTATAAGGTAAGCAAATATTAAGTTTTTCCAAATTTTGTTACCCTTTAGATCATAAATGCTTCATTATTTCATAAATCACGATTTCATATTTTTAATTTTATAATTTTTACATGCCATCTTACTAATTTTAAACTGATGATCTAATATCTGGAATTGCCGAAGTCCGGATCTCTGAATTTGTACTGTATTTCACGTAGTTGATGTGTTCATTCCCCGACGTTTAAACGACAAAAAAATATTAATCAAGCATTTTTAATTATTGCATTAAAGAGTATATTTCATTAATTTGGTGTTAAAAGTAACCACATATGCGAAAAACTCCCATTTAATTATTTTACTTTGAATCTTTGCAGATGGACTCCCATTTAGGCATCAGAATATGTCTCTCTCCACTGAATATGATTATCAGCAGGCTATGGCACAGCATGTTGCTGCTGTCAATGCGGCAAACAGTTCTTCAGTTCATTCTGCCATGGCTCAGATCCCCACACTGCCTGCAGCTCTTAACCTCACAGTGAACTCTGTAAATCAAGGCTATTCAGCTTCTGGTTTAGGCTCATCGTTAGGCAACAGTAATGCTGCCTATCACTATTCTTATGGATCTCTAGGATCTTCAGGGGGTGGTAGTGGTAGTGGTAATAGTGTTGTTGGACAGCATCACGTTGGACATGTAGGACATCATCATCATGCAGGTGGTGGAAAATCAAAAAAGAAATATAAACTTAATAAAGATGGTATTCCACCTCCAAAAAGGGCAACTACTGCATATATTCATTTTACACAGTGGTACAGAGAAGAACTGAAGCGAAGTGGAAGAGAAATACCTAAAGTAAGTTCTATTTTATAATATTAAATAGAGAAATGTAGTTCTTTGTAAGTAAGCATAGAAAATTTTATATTAATTATATATTGTATTTGGTGAATCTTTTCATTGTGGCCATCTGTGTAATTAGCCTGTAGTTTGAGACTATAAACAACTATGGTTATTATAATCTTCAAGATGACCGCTTCCCAACTGGATGGAGACGATCAAATTTATATTAGAATGGCCATCAAAAGGTTTTAATTTTTTTATGAAACTTTGGTATTGTGCATATTAATAAGCAAATCAGAGTCGCATTTTTAGTTTGTTACAGCAAACAGTTATTTTAATGGAAAATTGATTGTTAACTATTTCTAAAACATGATTTAATCCTTTTTTCCTGTGGTTTAGTTTTCCTTGATTTCCTAAATGTGTATGGCATTTGTATGGTGTCGTCATAATTTTTTACTCATTGATATGAGTAAAACATGTTTATGAATTCAATCATTATTCTGGTTAAAAATATTTTAGTATATACAGAATTTAATAATCAGGTACTTGTTTTTAAATTGAATTGAGGAAAGTTCCTTTCAAAATTACTCCTGTCAGGATTTTAAAAATTTATTGTAAGGAAAGAACTTTACTTAAAAAGGAAAAAAGTTTATTACAAATTTAATTTGTTTTTAGTTCATTTAAGTGCTAATTCTTTTCCAGTTTATTTTAATAATTTAAATCTTAGTAAAAAATATAGGTAAACATAATATGCATTTTTTTATTCACCAGCTCTTGTTACTGTAATTTTGAATAGATAAGCAGCAGCTGATACGTGTTTAAAAGTTGAAAATTTAGGTCTGCTGCATATCTTCCAGAGCAGCATTATCTGAGGTAATTTTATTTTGCCTCTATCTTTAAAACTTCTCATTTGCATAGTAAATTATGCACAAGTGAAGATAGAATTCACTGTGACATTTTAACCTGATACAAGCGCTAATGCATTGCAGCAAATTCAAACTCCCGTGAAACTCGCCTAACTATGGCAGGTGGCACTCAGTGTAACGTTTGTCTACGTTTTCCAATCACCATCTTTTTTTTAACCTTTAAAGGGCACCGGTATATAAAATATATCCGATGTTTGTCAATTTTTAACTTCCTAAAAATGCTAATTTTCCTACACCAAAAGCTGTAATCGTAATTTAAAGTGTTTTCTTTTGATTCTAAATGGCAGCACTATGCTATGAATGCTCAATATTTTGCAGTTATGAAATTAATGTGCTTCATTCCAAGGATCATGCATGAAGATTCATAAATTGTAATTGGAGAGGGAGAAAAAATTAAAAATCTGCAAGTATATGACATACACATGCTGAATCTTATGTATTTACTGCATTGCATCAGAAGTGATAATTAAAAAAGATTATTTATATGAATTTAAGACCGGTATATAATATATATACCAGCGCCCATACTGAGGGTGCTATGCCAATAGATGGCAATATTATAATTGTTTATGATGTAATAATTTGTTTATGATTAATTTACAAGTTGTGTAAGATGACCGTGTACTAAGAATGAATAGAAGTATTTCATTTTCGTTTTTGCTTACTCCAGTTGTGGTTCTCATTTGTCCCTGTTTAGCTAAAATTTTAATTTCACCACTTGACACTTTTCCCAGATTAAGACTCATCGATTTCAAAATTGTCATCTACGTTAACGCAAGCGTAGGAGTTAAATGTGGCATGTTAGCTCCGGAAGACACCCATCGTTGCTTGTTTTCCAAAATCTGATTATGCAGCGAAAATGATAGGAGGTGATCAACAGCTAATTTGTCATGCTGGGGTCACACGATCTTGAAAGGTAAGCTCACTTACAAGCACTGGAAATAGAAATGCACTTTAGGTCCCTCGCTTAGTGGAATGGAAAAACTGCTGATTTGAAAGCATGCTTTAGGTTATCATCTTTGGTAATTTCAGATGAGAAACTAGCGAATACAAGAGAAATTTTTTTCCCTGGGTTAAGATACAAGTATGTGGTTTTCGAAATAAGTGTTAACAGTTAGTGAAAAGTGAGAAAATATTTCTGAGCAAAATAATAAAATAAAGGTTTTATAGGAAAATGTATCTTTCCTTTGTGCATTGCCATGAAATAGTGAAATAGTCTTGATTTGTGGTGAATTTTTTACTGCTATCAATACGCAATAGGTACCCGTGAATTTTGGGTCATGACGCACATGAAAAAAGTTTAAAACCTGCAATTTCAATTTCAATTCAAATTTATTTTTTATTTCCTGAAAAAGCTCAAAAAACACAATTTTATTGCAAAAATAACTATATTTTGTAATTTTTGCTACAAACATTTTTAAATTGTGACTATAATTATCAAATAATGTGTAATTATATTGTGTAATTGTAAATACTGTGGACATCGTAAACGGTACGTAACTATGATAACTGAATCAGACAATTCTCACCTCATCGACAAAAACAAAATAAGAAGTGGTAAAACTCGTAATAATAGAAATGATTTGCAGAATAAATCTGTTAAGAAAATAATACGCGGTCGGTACTTTGATTTAAGAAAAGATGACACAATGGTAATTAAAAATATAATTCAAAGTGTTTCTAAAAAACTGAAAAAGAGAATTAATATTCTTTCATACAAGGCCAGTTTTAGATTCTTTGGAAGGCGGAAAAAAGGGATAAAATTTCCCCTCCCTGTTTGTTTTAGTGAAGCATGCCCTTTTTATATACATTATCTGAAGCATAAAGTATAATAACATCAAAAATGCAACATAATTTTTCAGCTGAGTCATAGTGTTTCATTTTTTATTTTTCGCCTGAGTTCCGTCTCTTTATAATAGTTCAATTAGAGCATGATGTGGTTTTTGCATGTAGTTAAGCGTATTTGCTAAATTTTTTTTAATAAAGTCGTAATATTAAATTTAAATCAATTTCAAAACCTTTTTACCCATGTTTTACATCAGAATGTTCAGTGTGTATCATCATCAAAGTGCACAAAAACAAATTTTATTTTCAAAATTTTAAATTTCTAGCGAACTTTTAAACGTTTTTGACTTTAGACTTGCGTATATTCATACTCTATAAATGCACATCAGAAGTACACAAAAATAGATTAAAAAACAAAAATTAACAATTGGCAGCTACCTGGAAAGAAAAAATGTCTCAGAGGAGCATTGGTATAGAATATGCTGATAGCCACCATAAATGCAACAGCCTGAAGGAAGCATACAAATAACATGAAATTTACAACATGCATCATCCGCTTCAAAGCTCTATTTAAGGCTTGGAGTTTTTGACGATTTCAAGTTTGGCAATTGTGTTTTTCTTGTGGTTTTTTCAAAAAAATGATCTGATATGCCTCGTAGTAAACAGCGATCATTGTTTGATCAAGTATCCGAGTTCAACAGAGGAAGGATATTGGCCTACTGAGAGTGTGGATTATCTTTCAGGGAAATCGGTAGGCATGTTTGACGAAACCAAACAACTGTAATGCGGATATGCGACTATTGGATGCAGGAGGGTACCACGGACTGACATGTTCGATCACATCCACCTCAGTGCACCACTTTACGTGATGACAGGAACATTGTGCGCGTGGCAGTGACGGATCGCTCAGTCACATCACGAACTATAGCACAGCACATTCAGTCTGTAATGCATCATCCAGTGTCTGCATGTACCATTCGACACAGTTTACAGCAGAGTGGTCTGTCTGCAAGATGTCCATTGCTTCATCTATCCTTGACACAGAACCACAGACGTCTCCATCGCCAATGGTGCGATGAAACAAGGATGTGGACGGCAGAATAGAATGAAATTGTCTTTACTGACGATGCACGGTGGTCGGCTGGACAGAAGCACCATGATGGTCGGATTCGAGTCTGGAGACACCGTGGATAGAGGATGCTGAACAGCTGCGTTATGCACCAACAAACTGGTCCTGCACTTGATATGGTATGGGGCGGTATTGGATATCACTCTCGCCCTCCTCTAGTACGCATTGCCGGTACTTTAAACAGCCAGCGCTACATCTCCGAGGTGTTGGAGCCAGTTGTCCTGCCTTACCTTCAGGGCTTGCCCACAGACATATTTCAACAGGATAATGCGCGACCACACGGGGCATGCATTGTCCAAGGGTTCGTCGTCAATCGCCAGATTGAATTGCTTTCCTGGTCAGATCTTTCGCCGATAGAAAACATGTGGTCCATGGTTGCTGAACGATTGACCCAGATTACATCCCAAGCTGCCACACCAGATCAACTTTGGCAACGTATAGAAGCTGCTTGGTCACTGTACCCCAAGAACACATCCGAAGTCTCTTTGAATCAATGCCGAGGTGTGTGGCAGCGGTGATCTCCAACAATGGCGGCTACTCTGGCTACTGATTCTGGAAGTCGCACTTCTTCACAGAAGACTTCTGTTAAGCCTTCACAGACAGACTAAGTTCTTCTAAGACAGAAGACTTCTGTTAAACTCATAGACTTCTTCACAGAAGTCTATGAATTTAATCATTTGATACTTGGTCAACATGTTATCTACTAAATAAATTTTGTTGTGATATCTCATCTCTTTCTTGGTGTTGCAATTTGGATGGCCAGCAGGAAGAAGTCTATGAATTTAATCATTTGATACTTGGTTAACATGTTATCTACTAAATAAATTTTGTTGTGATATCTCATCTCTTTCTTGGTGTTGCAAATTGTATGGCCAGCAGTGAATATACCGGCTTTCAAAATTCAGGATTTCATTCTAGATTTAAGTCTCAGTTTTTGTGTTCTTAGGGTCCATAAGTTACAATTCATGCAAAATTTCATCACAATTTAAAATATTTTATATACCACCCCTAAAAGGGTTAATGGGCCATCTCACACTTCGCCAGGTTTTTACGCGTGTCTCACTACTTTGTGGCTTTCTTTGCTTACTTGTTGCAGTGTAGTCCAAAGGGGCAATTTTCCCAGAAGTATTGTTAATTTCGTTTTGGCATTTTGCGTTGATTCACTAAAAGCGTTGTTTCACTTTTCCAATTGTTGCCACCAAATATTATCACCCTGTATTATATTTAAAGAAATTAAATAATGAAGAATCTGCATAAATGTATGTATGTTTCTCGCATCGCGAAAAAACAACAGTATCTACAGCCATCAAATTTGGAGTATTGACGTTTCCACCCGAATATAGACATCTAGAAGCACAAATTTGGAATTTGTTTTATTATCGATTTCATATTTTGTGAAACCTTAATGAATTTTTTATTAACAGACTCAAGGGTTTCAAAGCGAGCAATGGGAAAGTTGTACAGAAAAAACATTTTTAGCTTCAGCATGCGAGACTGTGTGAACATGATATTTAGTAAATAAAGTAACACAAAAAATGTTTGAAAAAAGGCCCCTTTGGACGTAATTTAAAATCAAAAAACTTTTCAGATTTTTTTTTAATAATTTTTTAAATTGTTGTTTTTATTATGGATCTTGCTCGAAATAACTGTTATACAGCTGCTTTTAAACTTTTGGCTGTGAAGAAAGTGACAGAAATTAGAAATCTCACCACGACTAGAGAATTCCAAGTTGACGAGAGACACATTCACCGGTGGAAATCTAAACAAAAGCAATTAGAAAAATGCCTAACAATAGAAGATCTTGACAGCCTGGCATCATAACTTGGCCTGTTTTGGAATATAATTCGGAGAAGTGGACAACAGAGCAAAGAGAAAAGGGATTATCAGGGTCAGTAGTTAGAATCCGCCTTCAAGCAAAATATTGCTTAATAAATGGGCATTAAAATGTTTACAGCTGGACCAAATTGGTTTTCCAGATTTAGAAGCTTCCTGTGGACTGAGTTGAGAAAAATATAACTTTTTTGGAGTACATATCTTGCAGTAAAAGCAATGACTATTTCAGTATATTTGTATTATCTTTGTAAGCAGATTTTGAGTTAGAACGACTTTGTGAACAAATATAGAAGTTAAAGAATATGGTGGATACTCGGGAAATGACAAGCTCAGAAATTTGGAATGTCTCAAAATATACATGTGTCATTAATAAGTATGCATCATACATTTGTGATCATTAATAACCTATCAATCTAGCTGCTGCAGTAAAGAACCCATGCAGCCTGAAAGCCACTAGTTGACTATCACTTTCTTAAAATATGTAATGTTCACATGAGAGGATTTAGCTGATTGGTATTACGGAGACTGTTCGAACATTTTTTAGACGATTATCAGTGTATTTACGGAAATACATTACCTAAAATTTTTGTATTTGATTACCCTTATTCTTCACTATTTCTACACCGTAATTTCCAAGATGCCTTTTGTAGCATCGAAAAAGGTATTTTATGCCATTCCTTTCCAACAACTTTCCAAAAGTCCAAGGAGAATTGTAGATCAACGTTTGGGAAATCCGCTTTTTAAAAGTCCAAAAACCTGTGGGTGATACATGAGATTTAGTAGGGATCTGAGTGAAGGGTATGACTTTGATACCAGTTTCATGTCCCCCCCCCCAGGAAATTAACAGTGGATTTTGACGTGTGGCTGTTTGCTTTGCTTTGTCTTGATGCAGTTCTAGTGATTGATGGCGCTGTGGCTAAAGACAGGTATTTCGTAATTTAAAACTTAGTGTAAAATGTGTTCCTGATGATGTGAAGTTGATCATAACATTTTTCTTCACTTTCTTTATTTTTAATATGCCATTATATGAAAAACTAGCAACAATCATAAATTCCTTTGAAAAACTTACTTCAGCTTCTTTGAATCATATTCTAAGATATTTTTACTCCTCTTTGATGATAATGAATTGATCATTTTTTTACTGTGCTCATTTAAATGCACCCAATATTCATCTGTCGTGACAACATTTTTCAATTTTTGTCTAGATAAATGTTTCTGATGAAGAATTCTTCAGCACGTTTTGCGTTAGGTGATGTTGTGGAAAAATCTGATGCAGGATTTTTTTATATTTTTTAAGATTCAAATCAATGTTAATCACTTTGTTTATAGTAGATACTGAGAATTTTAATGATTTTGCAACTGTCTTTTGACTTGCAGACTTTCTTTTCACATTAAAGATCTTATCTTTGCAACATTTGATACATTTCGTTTTTTCTTTGTATGTGTATTTGGAATAATTTTTTCCCTTGAAGCCAAACATTGATATCTTTTTCCTTTTGTTGACAATATTACCTATTGTAGCTATCGATATTAAAAAACTCTTGCTTTCACGATAGTTTTTTAATAACTAAATGCTAATAGTTTTCAGAAAGACCACAAACATAGCCTTCCATCTATTGCTTCTTTAAAAGTGTCATTTTGCATGAAAACAAAACTGTCAAGTAGCAGACAATAATTTATACTTTCAAAAACATAATTACAGTTAAAAATTTTTTTTCCAAGCATGTGATTATTTTTTATAGCAGAGCAAAATCCTCTAAAAAATGTGCTAACAGGCTTTGTATAACAGTTGCCAGAAAATTCAAAAGTTAAATAACTCGGTGGTTTTTCTTCCCGTAGAAATTACTATGAATAATGGGTTTACAGTTTAGGTTATAAATTATTCCAGGCAAAAGATAAAAGAAGAGCTTGAGTTTGTGCATGGTTTAGCCAGTGTGTGTATCCAAGATGATGTGTTCTTCACTGTCATTTCGATGTGTTTCTTCTCATTGATATGATGTGAATAAATGGCGATCAATGACATTAAATACTTGGCAATTAAAATGGGGGGGGGGGAATATTAGCTAGCAACTGAATTCAAAATACATGGTAAATATCAAACTTGCAATTCATGCTTTTGTAAAAGTTTTTTTGATAAACAAATATCTGAATTTGGTTTTAAAAACGGCCATTTTCAGGGCCAGCATGTTATATAAAACAGCTAGTTAACCTAATACATTTACATCTTAGTATGAAAGTAGTAAACCCTTAACAGGATGTATCATTTTTGTTTCATGCTTTCGAAATGCTTACTGTTGGGAACTTAAAAAAAAAGTTTTTAATAATCAGTTTATTTTACTTCTCTTCATCTTGTATTTAAATATCAGACTGTTAGCATTCTTACTGTTTGAATGAATATAAACATTATTACTCGTGCATGTGCATATCATTAAAGTGATTCAGAATGGAAAGTTAAGGAGTATTGATTATCCCTCTTTTTTATTGGTGAGGAAGGGATTTTTGAGTGTCAAAATGGCAGATGTGTGAAAATTTAAAATTATTATGAACCTTAAGTTGCAAATTATTTAAATAAGATTTATGTATATATTTTCCAAAAGTTTATAAATTTATTCATTTTAAATATTTTATTATTTACTATAACTCACAAGTCAATAAATATAAATATTTATATTTAAAAAAAATAGTAAAACTTTAATATTTATATTAAAATAGTAAAACTTTATTCATTTTATTTTTTCTACTAAATTGTATTGTAACTTTTATAGCATCATTGTGAGTTTATTTCTTTTTATAAAATTTCTTAGCATTATATGGACCATTTATTTTGAAAGTGTTGCAGGTCCATTAAAAAAAAATTGAGAAATCGCATAATTTATTTATAATTTAGTGTTCACATTTTATTTATAAACAATTCACTGTTAGTATTTTAAAATATCCATATGCTTTGATCAATTTAATATACATCATTAAATAAAATTAGGTAACAATTATTTATGAAAGTGGTGTAAGTCCATTTTCTTTAGAATTACGAATAAAGCACTTACAAGAGAGGAGTAAGTTACTGAGTAGGTGGTTATAATGCTTTGGCTTTTCAGTATATGTGTGAGTGTTTATGTATGTGTGCATGTTAAAGAGAGTGAGTGAAGGAAATTTCAATCCAAATAATTTTGATGCCATGATGTTTGAGTGTTACTTATAGAATTAGTAACAATTGTAGCCAGTTTAAAACTTTCTTTTATTGTTGGCAAACCGTTCTTGAACATAAGAAAGCTGCTTAACTGGTTCAGTCAGCTTGCCCATTCTTGAATAAATAAATAAACTGCAAAATGTGAAATAGAACATCATGAAAAGAGAAACATGTTTGTCAGCATTTCAGTAAGGGTTCATAGCATGAGCTGTTACTTGTGATGCAAGACAGTCAAATTGTGTGCTGGCTAAATGTTTCAAAGTAACTGATGGGCTAGAAAATTTTTTAACATAAAGCATTTTTAACAAAGCAAAACAATACAAAAAATTTTAAATAAATAATAAAAGAAAAAAGGAAAATTTTAAATATCAGTTGTTATATATTTATCAAAACATACATAAACAATAATAATAACTTAAAGGAAAAAATTCATATTTGTTTACTATCTGAAGTCTTAAAAGTACAAGAAATTTCTATTGCTTATGCTTTGTAATTCAAATGCTTTGACAGCTAAATGTTAAATTTTAGATCGCTATTTATTTCAAGTAACTTCAGTACGTTGAATTAAATAGCTTGTTTTTCACCTAAACTGGAAATTTGAGTATACTGAAGTGTCATGAAAAATGGGAAATTTTCCCACATTATTCTAGTTTTAAGTCCTTATTCATTCTTTTTTCCATCAATAGCAGTTGCACACATAAGCTCAGCCGATATCTTTGTCTCTAATGCTATAAGCACTATATTTGCAGCAAATATGTAATTAAAATGCATTCGCAGCTGTGAGTTTCAGACCACTAACATTAGAGACATAGTGTCATCACAGATTGGCATTTTCAGCGATTGGCCTTATGATGATGTTTGCTTGCCAGAGTTCATGCGATGTTTAATGGGATGAACATAAATTGTGACTTTTATTATCTTGACTAGAAAATTCAATGAATTTATATCTGGGAAATGTGTAGGATATATATTGGGATAACCTAATCTGATCCATTTGCTGTTCCATATATGATTTAAAATATATTTGAACAGTCTGTACAGAATGTACAGATATTTCACTATGTGTAAACAACATGCATTCATTTATGGCTAATGGCCTCTCTCTCAGTAATCTGTTTTCTGAGGAATCTAGACTGTTTGCTGCAGAGCATCGATCATAAGAATAGAGCTTTGTGTGCTACACAGAATATTAGGTGGAATGCAGTTTTACTGTACTTGCATATTTTCTTGCTGAGATCTGCCCACATTGCATTAATTGTTCTTCCTGAAGTGACTTTTCATATCACAGTGTTATCCATGATCTGTTCTTATGTTCAGAAGAACAGTCTCATATAGTAATCAGGAGAGGACCTGGAATATAGCTTAAAGAAAGGGGCATTTATAAATTTCTATTTTAAAATTGTACAACATTCCGTAAAAAAGGGGGACATGGGTAAAGTTAAAGAAGCAAAAAGTATTATACATTGCACTTAAAGTAATGTAGTAGTATAAAAGTATTTACATTAACTAATATAAATTCTTTAAAAATCAAAGATATATTTAAGCAGAAAATTGCAACTTGAGAAAAAATAAGTAAATATATATTCTAAAGACTTGTCAGAATATTTACAAGATTTATCAGCATGTTGTTTTTGTTAACTGACAGGCTTTTTTTTTTCCTTCTGATATTTTGATATTGCCAAAAAAAGGATCTAAGACATATATTTGAAATTACTAAAGCTTTCGCTATCTCAGTGTTATGATCAATTCCTTGACATGGAGACAAAATATGCGTCCGAAGAATACCTTTAATTTGGACACTCATATGCAAACTTACAAACAGAACGTTAATATACTGCGAGGCATTCGTCAAAGACAATTCTTAACGTCTCGGAGGCGTCAAAATCTACAATGGCACATGAAATCAATGATGTCTCCCGGGCGTTATTGCATGTCAAGGGGTTAATGAAAAACACAGTTAAAAACTCCATTAAAGTTTCTGGACGAAAAATTTACTTTGTAAAATAAGTGGACATTTCATGTTACATTTTTAATGCTCTTTCCTGTAAAGTAATTTCATATTTTATTTATTTATTTTTTTAAAATTTTTTCATGCATAAAAACTCATCATGTCCTCTTTAGTCGTGTTAAAATTGAGCAATATTGTTTATGAAGGCTTACCATAGTATTTTTTGAGAAAACACATTACAACAGAGAGGTACTATGATTGAAAAATCTAAATAAATAAGTTGTAAACTAAAAGCAAGAGAGTTAAAAGAAATCTTTAATGAATTATCTCTTTTTAATAATTTATTAGTAAACGCACAGTTTCTTTTTGGAATTTTAGAAATTATTAAATTAATTTGATGTACACAAAATAATCACAAATTACGATTCGCAATTTGAACTAGTGTGTGCAACAGATAGCTGATATAAGTTCTATTATTACCAACTCTAATTGAAACGAAGTACCTAAAACTGAAATAAAGGTATCTATATCTTGTAAACTACTCTTTTAAGTTCGGGGGGGAATATTTAGATGGAAGAATAAAACATAAATCCTTAGATCTAGATATGAAATATATAGAGTAAGGCAACAGTAAGTATACAAATTATTTATTGTCTTTAGTATTTTCGAGAATATTTTCAACTGAAGTGTTCCTCGGGAAAGCAATAATTAATTTATATATGCATTTTTTGTAACAATATTGTGCTCATTTTTTATTTTATATGTGTGTTGTATTTGATATCTTATGCTTTTGCATTCTCTGAAGAATTTTATTTTACATATTACATGTTTTCTGGTTATGTTGACCTGTTCATTTGCACTTCCTTACAATTGTTCACACTGTACTCAATGTCCTCCTCCAGTTTGAACCCATCATATGCTCAACAGCTTTCTGTTGCTGATAATGAAAGAAGTCTTAGCAGTGTTGACATATTTTAATGTTTTTATCATCTCGAATTTTAAAAGCAGCACCTTCTAATTCACATATAAATCATTATGCTATTCTCAGTATTTCTCTGTTCTTTGATGAAGGTTGTTTACCCTAAACCAGATACTCCGATGTCGATACCACTACTATGATAAAGAGGTGATATTTTAATTGCTGAATCTCTTTTCTAACAAGGCAGCTTAGCAATTTTTAGTTTTCGTATGTTTGGCACTTGAAATTTACTAAGTACCCAGGACAAAATGGCAAACTGGTAGGGACACAGAAACAATATTGTCAAATTGGGACAGTCCTAGTCAAAGCGGGATGTCTGAAAAGCTTAATTATGAATGTATACCTTTTTTGTATATAGCTGTGGTTTTTCCTTTCTTATTAATCTATTCATAGACTGAATGAAACAGTTAGTGTATTTCTCCTAACTAATGCAGTGTTCAAGAAGGAACTGATGAAAAAAAAAAGATGCATGTATCTGAAATTAATGTGTGTATTTCATTGTGGTTTTCTTAGTTGAAAAGAATTAAAAAAAAAGTATACCTCTGTAGGCATGCCATTTGTACCTTGTACCAAATCTGGGTGATATTCTATCTGATTCTACTTGTTAGAAAGCATCATTGCTGTGACCTAGTCCTATTGTTTCCTTAATTCAGACATGCAAATTTAAAGAATTCAAGTCCGTTCGGCACCAATCTTTCCAGCTAACAAAACTTTTTGAATTCTTTGCATATGTATACACATTGCAATAAACGTATTGGTTTCAGATACATGTATCGTTACATTTCATCACTCCTTTCCCAGACAACCCTTGTTTAATATGATGTAACTGTAATATAAGTCCGATGAAATTTTGAAACTTTTCATCTGTTATTTGTCCATATAACTTTGCACGTTAGTGATAAAAACTTGCTTTTTTCTTAAAATTTCAGTTTTTCTTAGTTTACAAATAGAAATAAAAGTGCAGTTAAGGTAATAAAATAACTGGATTAATAAACTTAAATCCTTGTAAATTTATTAACTATTACTACTTGCTTTTCATCTCATTTTATGTTGCCAGAAAAACTGGCTAATTTTGAGCTGTAGGTCACCTGCATACTAGACTTATTTGGCCTTCCTTACCCGGTGCAAACTGAAAGCAGATTTACTGTATATTTCAGTCATTGGAACCTATTAGTGTATTTTTATGACAGTTCCATATAGTTAGTTTGTCCATTAAAAAAAAGGCCATAAAATATTTGCTGTTTTACTCATATCAAATGCATACAATATGTCAGGCAGAAGTAACAAAATACGGTTCATGATTTTTTATAATCAATTTCTTATTATTCTGAACTTTAATGTATTTTGATCCCAGTAGTGATTGAGTGGGCAGACTGCAAAGTGATGAAAAATCAATAATAATTCAAATTTTAAAGTGTAGTTTTCTTCATATTTCCCTTTGGAAGTCTTCGTGTCCCTTAGACAGATAACTTCAAGAATTTTGCTGTAATCAGTTAAACACTGTACATAGTTTTTATTTAGCTAATTGCTTGTTATCAGAGTTGTCTTGAATTATTGATACATGTAAAAAATTTCTGTTTTAAGTTCTGAAAGAATAATTTTATTTAAAACTACATTGATTGGTACACCAAAAAATCAAAATTCCCATTCTTCTGAATTCTGTGTATTATTTGTTTCGTGAATAGTTCAAAATAATCATCATTAAAATTTGAAAATCAACATTCGTATGAAAGCAAAAATTTTCATTTTCTTTTCAGTTTTTCTCTAAACTCACAAATAATTTCAAATACTTTATTAAATCTATTTACATTTCCTGAATGGAATTTCAAGCTGTATCGATAATTCTCAGATAAAATTTTATTGCAAATAATTAATTTTGGATTTATAAATTATTAGTTTTCGTAATTGTATAATAAATTCTGCTTCTTACAACTGCAGATTTTAGTATATTTAATTTCTGTAGTAAATACTGCGATATCCTGAAGAATTTATTAAATGACTCGTCATATCTAATAGCACTTAAAATTTTAATTAGCTTATTCAAAATATTAAAAATTGCGTTAATCTTGTGTTAAGGTCATTGCAACATTTAAATTAGCATTGCAAATTTTTTAAACAATAGTCTTCTATGTATTGACTGAGCAAATGAATGCGAAAAATAGCACATCTAACAAACATTGTGATATTTTTGAGTTTCTGAAATTATTACTTACATTAATATTATTTAAACTGTTCATTTATGCCCTTTAAACTTCATTAAAACCTTATTTAATTCAGTTTAAAAGATTGCAGTGTTTTTATTCTGCTCTGCATTTTCTAATTTTGGTTATTAATCTAGCAGTATTACAATTCAATGCATTCTAGCTATATAGATGTTGAAGCTGATAAAAAGAATAAGCAGTTTTAAACAATACATAGGCATCATCAGATGCAACTAAATGCAGCAAAAGAAGTGTGCAAAGATACAAAAAAGGCTTTTATAGAAGTATTAATGGCTTTAGAAACTTTGCTTTTGTAGCTGAATTACATCTCTGGTGGTTTACAAAAGGAATATGGGGGGAAATGACTATTGCCCCTCCCTCCCCAGGGAAAAAGGGGGGTTTGTTGAACATAAGTTTTGCAGTGCTTGAAGAAAAATATAGTGAATGAGAGTGAAACGATGTGCAGGTTTAAAGCAATTTTAGAAAATATTTTGCTTGCGCATAAAGAATTATATTATAAGAAGGAAAAGTATCAGTTAGAGCTGTCGGACATATTGTGGTATTTTAAGCTTTTTACATCAAGATGACACATAACAGAACAGAAAAATGAAATTTATTGTATAGTTTAATTATCGTTTGATGCGATTTTATTTATTTTTTTTTTTTTTCCTTTATCAAAGAAATCTTTCCAAGCTGTTACTCTCTCTGTTATTGCTTGTAATTTGCATTTTGGATGTAATTTTTGGATATAAATAAAAAATTTCATTTTTTGAAAATTCAGCATGGCATATTTAATTTAAATTTTTTTTTCTTTTATGTATATTCTAATAAAATTTGTTAATAAAAGTACTCTTTACATATTTTGGTAGAAGAAGAAAATTTATTTTATTGTTTGTTTACCATTTTATACTTGTGCATTAGTGTTTTTATAGTAAACATGAAACGTGAATCTCCGGAAATTTTTTATTTTATATAAATCCCTGCTTTTAAGTGTATCTTCTTTTTAAATTAACTTTTAAAGTATGTGGTTAATATATGCAAACAGAACTTTTCAGGTATTTATTTCCAAATTTTTTGCAAATTTAATATTCATGAGAAGTCGCTTGAAGGTAACTTAATTAACAGAGGCAAAAACATACTCTAAAATGTATTTTTTGCTCTAAAGGACACCTTTCCAACTAGAAATGCTGCCTGAATTATCTGGAAAATAAGAATGTTAAAGATATACGAGAAACTCAAAAAATCAGTCTTGTTTAAAGAGATTTTCCAGAATTAAGGCACATTGATAGCCAATACCAAGAATGTTAACTGATGAATTTAAAAACTAATAGTGTCAAAGATAAATCATTTACTGAAATGTTCATAAGAATCACAGTTTAAGTGAAAATTTATGGGACTAAATTTAAAAATACTGAAAGAATACGTGAAAAATTTTTTTTAGCTATCATTAAGGCAGTAGAATTCTTCAGGGCTCCAATTTCTGTTTTATGACCTAAGAATGTGTGTACGGATGTTAAAAGGCTGTTTTTGAATTTCTTAAAATTTTCTGTCATTTTCAAGAGTGCAAAATTTCAAAATCAGTGCTGAAACTATTACATCACATGATATGTTTGATCTCCTGACTTTCTCATTATGTAATTCTTTCATAGGATTGAGTACTTCATATCAAGTGACATGAGGTTCTGTTTTCATCTCTGACTTAAGCTTTGCATGCTCTCTCTGACTTAAAGCTTTGCATGATTACATATTTTATTTATTTATTTTTTTAAGCCCAAAAAGACAATTTGCCCAGAAGGGCTGTTAATTTAATTTTGACATTTTGCATCAGTTCACTTTTCAAATTGTTGCCACCGAGTATTAGAGCCCTGCATTTTATTTAAAGAAATTAAATAATGAGGAATGTGCACGAATGTATATATGTTTCTCGCACTGTGAAAAAACAGGGGCTCCTAGAGACATCAATTTTTGAATAATGTAGTCTTCCATTCGAACATGGGCATCTGGAAGCCCAAATTTAAAATTTGTTTTATTATCTATTTCGTATTTTGTAAAGAATTTATTAATTTTTGATTAAGAAACTCAATGATTTCAAAGTGAGCAATAGCAACACTGTACGAAAAAAAACACATTTTTATCTCCAGTGCTCGAGACTGTATCGGAAATTCTAAAGATATGCTCTTTTTAAATTATTTTGTGATATTGCTGTTGACTCTAATTTTATGGTTTAAGTGTGAGGAATATGATACTTAATAAATAAAGGTAACACAGAAACCGTAGAAACCGTTTAAAAAAAATTTGGGCGTAACATAAAATTTGAAAACGTTCAGAATTTTTTTTTTTTTTATTTATTTGTTTTCTCATTACGGTGACTTACTAATTATTTTTTCCGCCTTTAGGCAGCATGCTTTGTGTCTCTTCATTTTTTTTTTTTTTTACTGAAGTGCAACTAAGACTGTTGAAGATGATAATCTGGTAATTGCAGATAGAATGTATAATAGGTATAAAACACGGGACTTACATTGTGTGCTATGAACAATTTTATTTACATCAGTGATGAGTAGAGTTAAGACTTAATAATAGCAGCTATAGGAAAAGATTTTTCTTGTATTAAAACTAAAAACATGATAAAAAAAAGTAAGTGCAAAAGAAATATGACATTTTCTTTTAATAAATGCAATTTTCAGTAGTATCACTTTGTGTTAACAGCTAGTAATGTTAATCCAGTTAAACGAAAGGTAATGCCAGTGTTAGCTTAGGGGTTCAGCTTAAACTCTAATGCTGTAGCTTTTAATAATAGAATATTTACTTCTTATTTTCTGTTGCTCAAGTCTCAGTACTTGAGTGATAAACACCACGGCATTTGAGCCAGAAATTCATCAACCCATGCCCCCATGGACCAAAAAGACAATATTTTGACCAACAGGCTAAATGTATATCACAGAGTAGCCACGACCCCTGAAGTACATTCGACACCATGTAGTGGCCTACGATTCTGTATGCTCTATGAGACTGCAATGCCCCAGCAACATCCGTTTTATTTTCAAAAATTGCCTAAGTAATAGATAACACCTTATGGTGCATGACACTGGTCCCATCAGTAGAATACATGATAGAGTTTGCCCACAAGGTTTTTGTGTTGTGGACCTGTTGTGTGAAACCTGACTTTCAATTACATCATTAACACAGAATGGCCTAGTTACACCTCAAGTATTGCTTATGCTGATGATACGGCTTCCATAATAAGAGAGATGACAAGAGACAAAGTAAAAGGATAGTACAACAAAGCGAGTGAGCTCTTCTATGATAGCTGCAACAAAATCAAGCTTCTCATATCCAAAACAAAATCCACACACTCGGTAATCCTTAAAAAAAGGGGACCAAATTCACGAGTAAGGCCAAATTAGAAATGAAGGAATGTAAGACTAGCGTACTAAAATGCAGTGTAGGTCAAAAGGAATGCCACTATTTAACAGGTGTACTACGAAAAATGTAATAAATGCATTGATTACAAATTTACATACATGCAGGGGTAATGTAAGCAATTTTTGAATAGTCCTCAGTAGATGGCACCGGAAGTCCATTTGTCATCAGCATTTCTGCAAAAACGAAACAAGCAGGAAAAAAGTGCTTTCGTTAAGCAGTATATAAATGCAGAGGTAATATAAGCAAGTTTTGAATGGTTACCAATAAATGATGCTGGAAGTCAGATTGTCAGCAGCATTTCTACAAAAACAAAACAGGCAGAAAAATAGTGCCTTCGTAAAATGGCGATGCAGCAGCAAAAAGCATTTTGTGTGCTTGAATTTCATGTTAGTAAGTTTGTTTCTGTTTAACACCAGCTCTGAACAAATTCATACAGATACCACCGGATCATAAGGCATGTCATTGGTATGTAAAATTTCAAGAGATAGGCTGCATTTGTAAAGAAAAATCAACATATCGTCTTTCAGTAGAAGAAGATGTAGTAGAGTGTATTGAAGCCAGTTATGTGAGAAGTCCTCAAAAATCGAAATATCAAATCGGATGAGAACTGGGAGTAGCCCAGAAAACTGTGGAGGGTTCTTAGGAGGCTATGGAAATGAAACTGTATCATTTGCAGTTGGTGGAACATCTGAAACCCAGAGATCTGCCACGTCGATTATCTTTCTGCGAGACACTTCTGACACGCATGGAGAATGACAAATTTTCGAAAAAGTTAGTATTCAGTGATAAATCAACTTTTCACATTTCTGCATTAGTAAATAAGTATAATATGGGAATTTGAGATACTGGACACCCACATGTACCAGTGGATGTTCAGTACCCCAAATTCTCATGTTATGTGTATTTACTAATTCAGAAACATGATTTCCATAAGCAGGGCCGGACCATAGCATAGACAAATATGACAAATGTCGAACGTCCAATTTTTAAGGGGGTCCAGTCAAACTGTCCACTTTTAAAAAATAAAAGTTTTCCATGTATTTCAAAAAATAAAGTTAATCCATCTACTCAATTTAATCTAAATCTACAGGTTTCCTTTTTTATTAACAGGCACCGATATAAATTGTCCACTATATATGAGCAACATTTCGCTGACTAGCTGATCTGCAGGTGGGGCTGTGACACATGATAATGGGTTCGTATTGCATGGTGCACAGAAGTCCACTAAAAACATTAAACATAGCAACAGTAGAGACAAAGAATATGTATTGAATATGTACACTATGAGGGGGGGGTGAGGGACAAATCTGTATCTCCCATTCTACTGGGCCGATTGATGAAATTTAACTTGCATTTTTCACGTCTCAAAAGTGCGACTTTGGATATGTATTAGATTTATATATACCATTGTTCCAATATGGGTATTTTGAAACAAAGTCGGACTTTTTCTGAAATGAAATGCCAACTTTTTTCCGTATTTGGATTTTGCGACTCAAATTATGCCAAACTAAAAAGTTTTGTAAAAATCGCATGAGTAGGTTTTAAAAAATTAGCCCTTAAAATTTTAGCTCCTCAATGTTAATTGAATTTGGTATAAAATTATTAATCTCTCTTCTTTTCTTTATTAAACTTATTTGATTCTTCCTTTCACATTTTGAAATTTAGGTTCATTCTAAATAAAAATCGCCCATTTTTTATCATTTATTTTTAAAACTTGTATTTTTGAATATTTTGTATAAATTTTTCAAAAAAATATTTGTTTTATAACCTATAAATTTTTTAACACCATCTTAAAGTAGATGTATATCTAGGCACACCAACAAAAAAATTAAGTTTTTTATTCAAAATATCTTAAGCCTATACGTGAATTTACATATTGCCGCATTTTGAAATTTGGCATATTCGTTACAAGTGATAATAATGCCAAATGTGGTTTACACACTTTGTTAAAATTATTTGAAAGTAATGAACATGACCTTTATTCTGCTCATATACAATGAAAGAAATGAAAAGGAAATATATTCCTATAAATTAAGAGGTTTGCCAAGTGAATTATTTTTGGTACAAACTGTTCCAATTTCTCCATAAATTTAGCGTCAAATTTTTAAAAAATTTAATAATTTAGGCATAATTTATCCTTTGCAATCCTTGCCAAACCTTAACATGAAGTAGATTCTAGTGCACTGGGAAGTGCAGGATTACACCGGTCTAATTGTCTAGTATGATGGTTAAAGTACTGTGGTTCCCATCTTCCATTACCTGTTTCTTAAGAGTGTCAAAATTATTCTGAAAATAATTTCACTGGTGGATATCGGATTTAAACATGTATGTATACAGTACATAATTTAATTGTACGTAATCTAGAATATATAAACATTATTAAAGCATCCATTAAAAAATTGCTAAATCTTTAAAATAAATTAATCTTCTGATGTCTGTTGACTCAGAAGACTCTGATGTCATGTCAAAGTACAGGAGCAATATTAACAAAGATATTTTATGTATTGGAGTGTGTTTTTCTTGTTTTGATTGCTGTCTTAATTTACATAACCAAATGAACTTATTATTCTAATAAAATTGCCTAAAAAGTAGAGGTAACTTAGAATTTTTCTGTTATTACTTATCCCTGTTCCCCCCCCTTTTTTAACTGCTGCTGGATGAACCATGATTTTAGCTTAATAATATGTTTTATATCCTATATTGTTCCAGTTAATTTTGGAAGTTTAAATTACTAGGTATCATTTTCAGTTATCTTTCAGCAGACGGAGCAGATCTGAAATGTTATATCTGTTACGTACTTTTCAATTTGAAATGGAGAAACAAAACACTGTGCTTACTAATTTCTGCTGCATTTGTTTTTTATTTGCACCTGACAGTCACAATTTCGCACTTTGTAGCTTCCCTTCCAAAAAAGAAACAAGAAAGGAAAAGAAAGAATTTCTGTCACATAGAATGAGTAAATATTGGTTTAAACCAATAGTTCGCAACCAGTGGTTCTCAACCTTTTTTCTCTCCATGCGCACTTTTTACATTGCTAGAAAATCATGCTCTACCTCCTTTTCAAAAATTAAATTACAGGATGTTTATAAAGTCCTGGACCCATTTTGATGTTTAATAACTCATAAAATAAGAGAGATAGATTAAAATTAATAACATAAATGGTTAGATAGACTCAAAAAGTTTCGTGACCCTTGTCAATGAACTTCCACGTGTGCCCCCTTCGTCACACGGAGAATATCAAGTCGATATTCAATTTCACACCAGGTACCGGCAACCATGTCGGCATCCACAGAGGCTATTGCGGTTGTAATTCTGGGTTTTAGGTCATCAATGTTCAACACTCTCCTCCTGTAAACGTTGTCCTTTACATAACATTGCAATAGTTGCCAAAAACAAGAGAGAGAAAAATGTAATTAATAAGCAGATGATATTTAGAAAAGTACAGATATTTAGACTGGAAAATGAAATTATCTGAAATTAACCACACGCACAGATGATATTTACAAAAGTAAAAATATTCGAACTTGAAAAGGAAAATATATAAGTTATTCCATCAATAAATGCCATAAGTTTGTTTATATCTTCATTATTTTTTGAGTTATTAAACATCAAAATGGGTCCGGGACTTTAAAAACACCCTGCATATATATTTAAATTTAGATGGGGTTTTAACGTGTTTTTTAAATTGAACAGTGAAAAATTACAGAAAATGTTCATAACTACCAAAACTTGAATAAAAGTAGTTTTTTTATATTCATAAATTAAAATTAAATACTTAAGAGCTAAATAAAGGGTTTAGCACATATCCTCCCCTCCCCAGTGAACCGTAGGTTTAAACCTTATAAACACAGAAGAGGTCAAAATATTATTAATTTAACTGTAATTGTATGTTTGCAAGAATTAATGTTGAGTATTTCAACAGTCCATGAAAAAAATACATTTCAGCTTCAGAGTTAAGTAATGGGTTTTACATGATTTTAGACACCTTCTATCAATTGCAAGAATTTTGTATGCCTTGCACAAAAAGTGCATGTATTGTCAATTTGGTGTATCATAATAGTGTTAATATTTATATATACATACCACTGCTATTAACTTAGCTGTTTGTTTAATTTCTTTTATGAATTTTCATATTAATAGGTGTAAAATTTTTCTTGTACAGATGCGGCGTCATAAATTTTCATTAATATTTTTTTTAAAGGTTTGAATTATAGAGATATAGTTCTATGAACATTTTATCTCCTCAGAGTTTGGAATATGGTTATGTGGAGTTTTTGCAGTATTTACAGGATGCAGTGTATTTTAAACACCAGATTTTAAAGTTTTTTTTCTCTTGCCCTAAAAACTGATTTCATTTAAGGTGTGTGTTTTGTACACTGGTCATCAAAATTAATGATTAATTAGATAATGACAGAAATAAAATGTAACAGATATATAATAAAGAAAATAATTAATAGAAATTTATACAAAAGCGTTTGTTAACATAAGTTACAATGCTTGGCACTTGATTATTCACAAAATATAGATTTAAAATGAAATTTATGGAAATTGGTAAATGATGGACTAATTAAGTCACTCTTTAATATGGTCACTTTAGACCAGTGATTCTCAAGCACTGTGCTGCAGCACTTTTGTATGCACCAAATTTTAGAAATGTATATAGTAAAAATTATAATGGGTTTAATTCTAGTATACGGTACACATGATAATTGGTGAAATTCAGTTTTTAAGACATTTAATAAAAGCTCCAATTGTGATATCCAAGCTGATTTTGGTGCTTTGGAGGAGAGTGCAATTTGGAGCATTTTCGGACATATTCAGTATATAATTTAAATTGAGAAGTTCTGGTTGGTGCAGATGGGAGATTAGCTTACTTGTCAGACATTTTTGCTATTTTTTATAACATAAATTCAAGTATGTGATAAACTGGTGGGATTCCACGAACAAATAACTTTATGGAAAAATAAAGCTTAAGAAGGCAATTTTGAAAAGTTTGAGTCAGTCCCAAAAGATTTTAATAAAACTACTTATAAAATTGTAATTGACCATTCGGCAACATTAGAGGAGAGAATTATTCATTATTTCCCAAATTTAGATATAAAAAAAATTGATGGGGTTCGTAATCCATTTGTGATAACGAATACTTCCGTATTTGAATTAACTTTGAATGAAGAAGAACTGATTTCGCTTTCTAACAATCGAGATTTAATTTTAAAATATTGGGAAGAATCAATTAATTCATTTTAGATTAACATTGGATGTGATTATCCCATGATTGCCAAAAGCTTTAAAAGTATTACAATTTTCTACATATTATTTGTGTGAATTCGGATTTTCAGTATGAACCAATATAAATAAAAGGTCGAGACTGTTAAATGTAGATGATGATATGAGAAATTATCATTTTTATGACCAAATATAAATGAAATTATCAAAAAACATTAAGCTCAAATTTCTCATTATTCTTATTATTAACTTGTAATCGTTTAGTAAACTTACTGCTGTTTTTGTAGTACATATTATTTTATTTTACATTCAAAATTATTATCATAAACTCTATTACAGGTAAGTAAACAACTTTTAAACTTATCTTTTTATGCCACCAAATTTTGAAATCATTAAGTGTGCCACGACAGAAAAAGGTTGGGAATCACTGTCTTAGACAAATATGCTGAGAATCACTGCAATGTCTTAGACAGATATGCATACCTCACATTTTGATTTCATAGACTTTGTTGTCAAAGTGTTGATTAAGTCTTGTGGAATTGCATGCCATTCTTCTAGAAGTGCACATTTCAGCTCCTGGAGGGTCTGGGGAGGAATTTGGCACCTAGAAATTTGACCAGCATGTCACACATGCTCAATCGGGTTCAGGTGAGTAAGGTGGTGGCCAATCCATTCAAGTGATACCTTCTGTTTTCAAGTATTCTGATGCCACAGATATGCTGAGCATTGTCATCCATTAGGAAAAACTCTTGGCCAACAGCACGCTCTAAACAGCTCTAATTTGAGGTTCCAATATTTCATCCACACACTCCCAAGTGGTTACAGAACCTCCTTAAAGATATGCAGCTCGGTCCCGCCATTTGTCACAATTTCTCCCCAAACATTAAATTGTGGTCATGGAAATGGGTATTTCACAGACAAGGGAAGGCATGTTGCTTGTTTCGTCCTCTCTCCAGATCAAAACACATCTAGAATCACTCTTCAGACTATATCTGGACTCGTCAGTAAACAATACTCGGGCCCAGTCATCTTGGCTCCATTGAACATGACGAGAGCACCAGTTTAAGGTCGCTGGAAGCAGAAGTGATTGGGACACAAACCATTGGTTTTCTTGCATCAAACCTCTTTAAGCCTTCATGCAGCTGTATGACGACTAATTTGGTTCCTGTGGTTTTAAAACTAAATCTGTTGTAATAAGTTTTGCAGTTTCTTTGAACCAACAATGACAGAAAACTGTCTTCTGATGCAGTTGCTGCTCTTGGCTGCCTTGTCCTTGACCAGGCTTTGTATCAACTGATCCAGTGCTTAAAAAGTGGCTCCATAGTCTTGATGTGACACTTCGAGTGATATTCAACTCTTGGACAACCTCTATTTGTATTTGACCTCCGTCGATTCTACCAGTTATTTGGCACTTTTGACCTACACTTAAATGATCCTTTTGAGCCATAGCTACTGAATACTGATCCCTGTCAGAAACCACATACACTTTAAACAACATTACAGACAGGAATTCCAAAATGTGTTCCATTGCACATCACATTGTCGATCACCAAATTTGCAAATTTTCAGTGCTAACATATGTACGGAAGTGCAATTTTATGTTCAGTTATATTTAATTAATATAAATAATTACAGCATTGGGCATTGGCTGCAACATTAACTTAGCATATTTTTTCTCATTATCCTTTAATTTTGATGACCTGCTGTATAAATTAATATACTTTGCTATTTTTTTTTAATAAAACTTTGAAGTGTTTGAGATTTAAATTTTTTAATGTTGCATATTTATTATTTTAATGTGTTAGTGAATATATTTTGCAGATAGGAGAATTTGGTAAGGAATGTGCAGCCAAATGGAATGCAATGAATGAAGAGCAAAAAGAACCTTTTTTAGATTCAGCTGCAAGGGACAGAGAGCGATATAAGCGAGAAGTAAGTCAAATATAGTAATGTATCAGATCTTTTAATTTAATCTCTTAAAATTTATATTTCTGAAGAAAAAAATATTGTCATGTATTAATAATACATTTTATGAAAAGAGTAATCCATGTAATTAGCAGAAAGCTTTGACTGATGTAATAAAAACAGCAACTGTATAGTTGACATAAAATTCTCTGAAGCTAAAACTAAGCCATATATATTTAGTGCATTTTTTCATGTCTGGACAGTCCTACAGTTCGTTAATATCACTTCCATTCCAAACATATTTGTTTATTAAGTGGATGAGTTTAATATAAAGTGATTTATGTAGTTACAAACAGCGATATTAATTTAAAACTTTACAAGTAAAATAATAAGTAACAATTAATTTTTGATTTAGTTCTAAAAAAATAATTCATTTTTTTTAATTTTATAAGATTATTTTTGTAATTACTTCTTAGTGAAATTTCTTTTTTGCAAAGAATTATTCTGTTTTTGTCCAGTAACAGTTTTTCAATTGCATTCTCAATTTCATAAAACTGCTTTAAAATAAAAATAGCTTTTTTGATCAGCACCTTTCAATTCAAGAATTTGCAGCGCTTTTCTAGATGATAGCATGTCATCACTGTAGCTGTCAGTTTCTGCAGTTCTTTAAACACTTTCATAGAATTTTTATGCACCTTCTCTCAATATTGTTGCGAATTGATGAGTGTTGTAAAAATGGATTCTCATAATTTTACTTACTAATGTCAGAAACATTAGTTGTAGTTTGCAATTCCTTTGAGACCTCTTATGTGTAAAAGCCACATTTTCTAAAGTTCTTTTTAAATGATTTTAAGAGATTAGCCCCTTGTATTGACTATATGTATATATGCATAGCTTCTGGTATATATACATCAGTTCATTTATCTTCTTCCAGGTACTTAGATTTTCACAAAATTCAATTTTATTCATCCTTTACTAAACATCTTTTCTAAAATGACACACGAAAACTTTGACTGTAAAATTAAATGTTAGAAGTTATATTGCAGGAAAAGACACTAATGTTTTTCAGAAAGGCGTGTTTGGTGAACAGCTATTTTTTTTCATTTTCCAGTTTGCTGTCCCATTTCAAAAGATAATCAGTAAAAATACCATTTGTCATTCATAACTTCTTTCAAACATCAAAGTTTTCTGCTTTTGTCAGTAACCAATGCTGTCTTCTTAATTGTTGGATCCATATTGCCTCTTAATAAAACAGTAACTTATTCCGTCAGTTTCTCAATTGAACTGCTGGTTTGCATTTAAATATTAATGCATGTTCTGTAATGCTGTTCAGTTTTGTCTAAATTATAAATTTTGTGTGGCTTGTATTCGTTTAGCAGCCGAAGTAAAATGTCTTTTATTCAATTTTATTCAGTCTCAAGATCTAATACTACCATCTTATCCAGGAAATAATTCTCTAATCCTAACTTCCAATTACAATATTTCCCATTGTCTTCTCATACAGATACATCATTTAAATTTTTAATTCTAATAAATGCATTTAATTTTAAATGCGCGAGAGAATTTTTTTGAAATTTGGAAAGATAACTGATCTTATTTCTAGCAAATATTCTTTATAAAACCTTTTTCAAAAATGCTGTAATAGTAACTGCCTGTGTTTTCCTGTTTTAATTACCTGATATCTTGTGGATTCTAATTTAGATTCAGCTGAAGGTAAAATGTCAATGTAGATGCAGTTATAAAATGAGATAGTGAAAGAAGATCTGGTTCATTGTATAGATAGGTTATGGGTCTAGAATTAATAACAGCTTCAACTAAAATAGTATACATTTCTTTATAAGATAAAGAAGGTTTACTTGAGATACATTTTAAATAAGTTTTTACAGATTTTACCAGATGTTCACAAAATCCACCCCACCAAGGAGCACCTTCTACAATAAATTTCCATTCAAGATGATTTTTCTCAAGAAAATTTAGAACTTTCTTATGTGTACACAGTTTATATAAATAATTTACAAACTGCAGTTTTAAAGGTCTGAGTATTGTCAAAGTAAACAATTGTATAAATACCTCTACGTGCAAAAGGTCTATGCAATGCTTTAAGGAAACACTCTGTACTTAAATTTGATACTAGTTCTAAATGAACTCCTCGAGTCACTGTTCTAGTAAACAAGGAAAATGTACATTTTTTTTTACACCATCTTCTAACACAACAGCACATTCTACTTCACTTACCTCAGCTAGTTGAGCTTCCATTAATCAGCAAAAAGAGGAGCCCGAATCTTAAGTATCTCTAGCATTATATATATATATATATATATTTTTTTTACAGAATCTACAATCATGTAACACATATTTCATAAAACAATATAGCTTTTAAAATCCAAAATTTCCCTCTTGCGCTAAAGTTTCATTTACATCACTATGAAGTATTTTTTCATGACAAATTAATTAAAAAAATTATTTGGCAATATTATAAGATGAATTTCATCAACATCTAATGACGACTTTGCTAATCAGTCTACTTCCAACTCTTAAACAACGCCTCTCATCAATTATTGGATTTAACTCGAACTATTTGGAATTTTGATGCAATGGTTTTTTTCCCCCTTCTTTTTCTTTTAACATCATTCAGTTCTGGAAAAAATACTCACTTTGGGATAACTTAATCTAATAACACATAGCATAACATAGTTCATTTTTGGTTACAGGACAAATAACTCTTATTTTGTTACTTAATTTTACTTGTTACTTATTTTGTTACTTAAATTCTTAATGAATCTAAATATACATATATGACATTAGTTACTCTTAAAAAATTTACCTAATTCACTAAAGTTCTCTATCTTTAACACAGGTTGTAAAGGTTAAACTCAGCTGGTAACTTGATCACAACTATCTTTTTAGCAGTATGTGCTGTTACTGTGTTTGTTCATTTGGGGCTAGTTTATTTCATCTTGATGAAGTCACAAAGGTCCATGCCATCATACTTGATATATTGCAAGCTCACTCAATACAGCGCATGATTTTGTTGGCAGGATTGTCAGATCCAGCACAATGATGCCACATACTCAGTGATGTTTATATTGAATTTCTGACACTAGAATTTTGTGTAAAAGGTTTCCTTTGCTGTGGTGAGTGTTTTATCCATTGAAGCACAAAATGAGAGAGTAGGTATGCAAATAAATCTTTGAGGAAAATGAACATGGACTGTAATAGCATTGTTGCCATGAGTTCAAGTCTGCGTAAAGATAATTTTTTGATAGGAGCCATCTTGCACTTAGCTATTACTAAACTTGCTCCAAAGCATTTAAATGTATGTAATTTCATGTGCATTGCATTTTTGTAAGCACTTTGAGAGAAAACTTAAAAATAATACCATTTGCAACATTTTGGGCATTTCATCAGCATCATGAAATACAACAAGGTATTTGGAAATTCAGTAAAATCACATAGTTGCCTATACCATTTGTTTTGCAATTCTGGTGGAATAATTTCATCCCATTCAGTGCCTTTGTCATAAATCTTGAAGTAGAACTTTCGCTGGGATCGCATATGGAGCGAGAAATGCAGCAGGATTGAAAGTCTTTGAAGCAGCTTTCAACACACAATGCTTTGTTTGATGATGTGACAGCATGAAATCTGTATTGTTTTGAGCATTAAAATAAAAGATATCCGTATTAGTGTCTCAATGAAGTTTAAGAATGTTTGAGGGGATCACGAGTAGGTAATTTAAAACTTACGAAGTTTTTATTTAATTTATACTGGTTTTATCAGAGTCATTGATGTCCTTTTTTTATGTCATTAGCTTCATCATGTATCTATACGGCTTCCTCCTCCTTATATGATCTGCAAATAAAGTCATCGATGTACATGGAGTTTTTTTAACATTTCTACTGTTGTGGGATACATATTTTCAAATTTTTTAGAGTACCAGAATTGACTTTTGAATTATTTCTTCCTTAAATTGACTGCCTATTACTTTTTTATATTGTGGGTGAAATTCTGATCAAATTCAAAAATTGTCTTTCAGCACTTTTTAAATTGTCACTTAATCACATTTGCATTTCCCATGAAGTCTTAACTTCATATTGATTTCCTTTTTGCATAATCAAGTTTTCAAACATTCATAAATTATTTCATTTTCTTCTTGATCAGGAAGATTTTTTATTCCTATCGTTTCAATATCCCAAAATAATTTGAGGCTTTTTAAAAGCTTCTCTGCACGACATTTAAACATGCATCGCATTGTGCATTTGAAAGTCTGAAGAAAAAAATTTTCCTTGTATACAACAAATTAAAAAGGTTTATATTGCTATCATGTTACTGTTTATCCTTTTGAAGTTCTTGACTTCGTATTTTCCATGTATTATTCGTGCCAGTTAGAACCAAAACCTTACGACTCATTCTGTCAGTGCCTGTTAAATAATGCTGAAGTTTTGGAGTTTGGACCTGATTTCGACATCTGGTATCTGTATGTTTTCATTTGTGATGGCTGTTGCTTCGATGATTGCAAGAGTTACATATTTTTCAGGGCCATTAATATTTCGCAGAAAAAGTTGAATTTTCTTTCAACAAGGCCAATGTTTCCGATTCTTTTTACCGAAAGCATACAGATTTAAAATGGTTTCTACTTTCATTGGTAATTTTAATTTTCTTGATAAATCTTCTTGAATAAGAGAAATTTGGCTACTGTCATCAAGAAGATCGCTCACAATACAATTATCCCCAGCCACAGCATATGTTTAAAACATAATATTAGATCCAGTTTTAGCAGAAGAATTTTGTTTCTGTCAGTGTTTCAGTTTTCGTATTCTTTATACTAGAGATAGCTGACATGAGATTTATACAAAAACTCTATGGTATTTATTGCTTCAATTTAGATTGCTATATGTTTACATACAGAACAACTTCCAGTACATTTAAAAAAGTTACATTTCTCGCAAGAGTTCAGTTTTGTACATTTGTATTTTGTATGGTCTTTATCTCAAAATATACCAGTTATTGACAAAAGTTGTGGCCGGTATTTTGGTTTATAATTCGGATAAGCTGTTGTGGTCATGTTTACAAGTACCTTTTTTTTTATTATTATTATTTTTCGCACAGTTCATTAAATGTGCAACTTGCTTTTCAAAGAACTTTATAAGGAACTTTGGAATTTTATATAAAAGAATCAAATTCTGCTTCCATTTTTTTATCTTCGATTAAATTCTAAATTTTTGCAAAATTTATAGCACAGAGAATATTTCTATAACTTCTAGAAGTAATAACGTTTAATGATTCTAAACTTGATGTTGACTTCACATTCATCATGCAGTTTATGAAGCATTTTAGCATTTGGAATGTTCCCTACTTGTTTAAAGGGTAACATTTTTTTTTATATGCAAAGTGATGACTACATCTTGTCTTACAAAATGTTCTTTCAGTGTTTCTATCGCTGAATGATAATTCTGAGCACTTAAAGTGAAACCAGGAATAGTAGCTAAAGTATTACCATTAAATAAGAATTTTAGGTATGAAAGTTTTTTCAGTTTTTCTCATTCCACTATTATTTTGAATCATATTTTTGAACTGGTTGCAAAAGTCCAACCATTACACCGATCTCTGTAATAATTTCTAATTTGCAGACGTGGTAACTTCACTACTTTCGTTCTGTAGTGCCATTTTGTTTTGATGAACTGCAGTTCTAAAACATTCCAAATTCTTCTTTAAAAATCATTGCATTTTTCCTCGCCGTAAAACAGCTCTAATCTTGATATTCTTGACTTTGCTTAACTTCGTTTTCAGTCTCCTCCGAAGTGACTTTTATTTCGATTTCCGACTCTAAGCTTTTCACTTTTCTCAATTAACACTGTTCATATAAATCCTTTATTATTTAAATTTTTTCCTTTTACGAAATCATTTGCTAAATTCCTTTTGACTTTGGTTAACAGTTTAGTAAGTAACAGCTTTACAACAGATTGTACAAATTACAAGAACACCTTCCTTTTTTAAAATGTTCAGTTTGTCGATTATTCCAGTTCATAATAATCCCTTTAAGGAAGCACCATGAAGAAAATTTATAAGTCCAGACTGGATCGAACGAATAAATCAGACTGTATTGAATTTAAAGTAATAAAGAGAGAGCATTATTCTATGCAGTGTTTATTCGCAAACACCAAAGACGAACTACTACGTATACACAAATATGATGTCGGAGTTTCTTTTACAAATAAGCACTACCATCTATTGGCGGACTGAGAATACATAATCACAAACTTACATTTAAAATTCTGGTAACCATTCTTCAGTTGTTGCATCTTGCGATTCTTTTCTTGTAGGTATGTTCTAAAGCATTAGTTAAAATGGTTTTATAACATTTGAATAACTCAAGAATTGAGAATGTTAAGTAATTTTGGAGTATAAATAGGACTGACATTGAGTAATGATTAAGTGTACTTCAAGTAGCAAAATGTAAAATATGTAATCTCTTTTAGAATTTATTTTTTAAACATGTTGATGGTTTTTAGGACCATTTTGTGTATTCCAGACATGATTACATATCCAAGCTAAATTATGCAAACTAAAATTACTTGCTTATATTTTAAAGGGGGTGGGAATTAACTCAGCTTTGTAATTTGCTGTGCAGTTTGTTTATTTCTTAGTTTGCCAGTTTTAGCTATTAGAGCTTTATGAATTTTAAGCTTTTAGTGTTTTAAAAAGTTTAAAAAGCCTTTATGTAGGACCACATAACTTTAAATATATAACTGATGTCAAAACAAATTTTACGTAATGGTTTTTGAAAGGCACTTTATAGATGTTGCTCAAAAAATAAAATACCTTTAAAATTAAATAAAAGTTATATATATAAAATAAGTGTAATTCAAATTACTTCTAAATGAGCAAAGTGTAATTCGGATTACTTTTAAATGACCAGTCAGTCTTGCAATAGCTGGTTACATTTTTTATTCATAGCAATTGAAATGGGGAGGGGGAAATTGGCTTCCAGAGATATTTTATAATTCATTTCAGTTATTAGGTGCAGAAAAGTAAGGGGGGCAAGCTACTGTAAATTGCCATGCTGAGAAGCATTTTATTGTTATAATATTAGGAGGATTCTAAAGCATTGTTGAAACATGAAATGTACTGTTAATTTTGGATATTGGCTTGATTAGTAGTAAAATTTGGATTTCCATTAGCATAAGTAATAAACTTCCAGCAAAAATATGTCCTGTAGAATTTCAATATTTAAAATTTATTTTATTTTTATGAACAGCTGAATTGTTAGTGTGCACGATATTTTTTAAAGGAAATTAGAATTATTAAATTCAGTGTACAAACACATACATTTCCTTGCTACTCGGTGAATGCAGCAAATTGTCCATGCCCATATGAGCAAAATCCTTTTTTCACCTGCAAAAGGTTAATGCTCTTAAAAGTGCAAAGACAGTATCTAGCATAGAAGGTACAAAAATTGAAATTATATTTTGTAGCTTTCATAGTTAAAGAAAAATGTTTAAGAATGAAATTGCTTTGGGCAGTAGGTCTTTCAGTAAACTTTTAAAATTTCTTCAGATAATCTTTAATTTTTTAATTTTATGAAAATCTGTAATTGCATGTACATGTTGAGAATCAAATTTCTCTATCCTTTTATAGATGTCCATATACAAGCCTGCAAGAGATGCTAATAAACCAAAGCGTCCGGGTACAGCTTTCATGATATTCATGGCTGATTTCAGGAAGGAAATGGCAGGGAAAGAACCAGAAGGAGGAGTTGCTGCAATGGCAAAATTGGGTAAGATACATATTCATAAATAAACTTTGTGTGGGATAACTTTTTAAGTCCTTACTATTTTATTTACTAATGCTATTTTCAGGATTCTTGAAAGTATTTGAAAATTATTTCTTAGTGCTCAAAATCTTAAGGCTTGAATTACATTAATGAATATGTATATTAACACTTTTACTGCTGTTTGTGCACAAGCATGTGATGTGGTATTATTCCATATTATTGATATTTTATATATCAATATATTTATATATTTATTGATACGTCATCCTCATGGAAGTAGAACTGTGTGGAATGGATCCCATGGCTCAGATCCAAGGCCAGATATAAGTTAACTTATACTTGACTCCCTTTGTCTTATTGGTCCTTGTACACTCGATCATTATGATAGGATACTATGGGCTTTAATGATACACTTGACAGTGTTTTCGATACTTTTCTTTATTCAGAGAGATAAAATGATTTATTGGTCTGCTTATTATTGGATGTTCAGAAACAACTGATGCATTAAAAATTACAAAATTAAGCTTTCTTATAATTCATATTTTCCTTCTCATTCACATAGGTTTCCTCCTCCCCCCGTTAGAATTCCTTATCTGTATTAATTTGTACAAAATTAAACTATCAAGTCTTAAATTCACAAGAATTTTAAATAGCTTATTTGATGTCCTAAATAGCTGAAATTTAAAATAGAAGTTGTGAGAAAAATCTGTCTAATGAAAATATTGAAATCACTAGGCCAAGAGTTCTCAACCAAGGGAAATTTTCCCTTTTATAATTTCAGGGGGCAAGCAGTCAGTTTTTTTTTTCTTTGGTTGTTAAGTATTTAGTTCTAGTTTATGGATATAAAAAGCTATTTTTATTCAGCGTTTGGTATCTGTCAACATTTTCTATAATTTTTGTTGCTTAATTTGTAAAAACACATTAAAAATAAACTAATCTAAATAAATGTGTATGTAATTTTCAAGTTTTGGAAAGGAGGGGATGGTGATCTGGCAGTGGTGAAATTGGGGCATGGAGAAAAGCAGGCTGAGAACCACTGCCCTAGGCAAGTTGCTTGGGGAGACTGATTTTATAGTTAACTGAATCAACAGATTGATTGATTTAGGAAAAAACTTATATTTAGACTGAAGAACAGGTTTTCTAGGTTTAACATACTACAAAGTGCTTTATTTTTTGTTGAAAAATATAATTGTGAAAAATATTTGCCTTTGTACAAAATCAGTTAAGATCACTTGGAAATTATTATTTTTTTTAATTTATCTGCAAGATTTCTTAGTGGATGCAACAGTAATCCAACTGCAAAGCAATTTCATTCATCTTACAAGAAACTTTTTGTGTTTTGCAAAGTACCTGAGGCTTAATGTTAGAATTGTCTAAAGCTAGAGTATTTACAACCATCAAAATCTATGGTTAATGATGAGAACATATCTTCTGAAAGTTTAATACATACACATCTCAGAGAAACAGGGTTTTGAGTATTGATGACAATTTGCAAGCTGTTGAATAAACAGGATTTGATGTAACCAGAAGATTGAATGGTTACATAGAAGCCAGAAAAAACATTGTTGGTTTTATCTTTCGAAATTTAGAAACTGAGTGTAAATATTACTTTAGCTCTCTTTATGAATGGAGATAACAACTTTCATTCGTCAGTCATACAAGAACAATGGAGGCATTTTTTGTATTGAATGTTTTATATGTATTCAAAGAAATAGATAAAGCTTTGTGAAAGTGTATGCCTTTAAGTAACTGAAAATTGCAACCCACTACACCCTGTTAGTACATTATTCTGATTTGTATCAGAACTGTTTATTGAACAAATAATTATACATGTAATTCTTTCTTTATCAGAAATTTGCTGGATCATGATATGACTGAAAACTGTGTTATGTACTTAATTCAAGCAATACGTAAACATTATCTGAGGATCAGTAGTAATTGGTGTAAAGAGATGTCTGAAAAGTTACATTTCAAAAAAAGTTCTATTTAAAGGGGAAAATCTGTACATTTATTAATCAAGTATAATCAATTTTTTGATTATTGTGAAAAAATAATATTGATAATCACAATAAATAGTAGAAATATTCTTGGTATATCATAGGAATACTTTGATTTTGTTAAAATTTCATATGAAGTTTTTAACAAATTTTAATTACTTTAATTCTTAGCTTAATTAGTTTATTTAATTAATTTTTAATTAAATTGAATTTGAAAAGATTTCAGGTAATTTTTTAAAAAAATAGTGGGCAATAATATGAATAAAATTTTTATTGTTAATAGTTTCTTAAATTATAACGATATTGGTTTGCTTTTTTATAATATATCCTTAGAATTACAGTGTGCATTTCTGTGTATGTTACAGAGATGATATTGAAGGAAGTTTATTTATTATATGATCTCTATAGCAATTTTTCTTCCCATAAAAATTCTGGGTTGTAACAAAAAATTCTCATTGTTGTTATATATTAAATCTATTTTGTATTTCAAAATTCTTATCAAGTTTTGGATAATATGGATCATGCATTATGAGAAAACTATTTAAATGCAGAAGAAATAGAGGATAGGTATCTTAAATTGAATATAGAATCTTAATTTTTGAATTTTTGATGTTTACCATTATAATTCAGTACTGTTAACATTTCATGGAATAATTTATTACTTTTTTCGTCCATTAAATGCTTTTGTTTCTTGTTCTCTATGAGCTAGAAGAATTTCGAAAAAGCTAAATTATGTTTACCTTCATTTTTTGTTATTAATGTTGTACCTATGTACAATTTGGTTTTGTGCTACTGTCACTTAAATTATTCATCCATACGTAGCCCCCCCCCCAAAAAAAAAGAGTACTTTGAAATTACATTCACGTGATACATTGTAAAACAAATAGTGTTACATATAATTAGCAACCTGACTGGGCTGATAAAAATGAGAAGTTAGAAATGCTTATTAGTGAAATGTCTTCAATGGATCCTATAGGAAGGACTGCTGATAGCCACTCCATTATTTCCTGCCTCCATGTTCACATGCCAGCATGTGGTGAGCTGTATATTAACTGTCGGTTGTCATGCTAGTCAACTTCTGGTGAATAACAAGCATGTTAATACTTCTTTGACTTCCATAATGTAGTTCTCTAAGCAGATGTATTTATTTAAAGGTACTGTTACTAATTACTGTTATTTTTAAAAACATGTTATTCCACTTTTAAAAAATAACCTTGAAAATGTTTTTAAAAGTATATTATGTATTAGACCAAAAATGCATTTTCCATTTGCATCACAATTTTATCTATACAGGTGGAGAACGGTGGAGGAGTATGACTGATGATGATAAGCAGCCTTATGTAGAAAGACAGTTAGAAGCAAAACTCCGCTATGAGCATTCCATGGAAGAATATAGGAGAACGGTATGCAGTTTATTGTTTAGTAATATTTTTCAGTATGCAAAATTATGTGGATTATGCTCAATAATGTAGGATCATAAGCTAAATTCTTCATAACTTCTGACCACCTCTTTATGCATTAATTCATCTTAATTTTACAGTTTTATTGATAATTATGAATGGTAAATATAAAGCAAGTAAAATAAAACATTAAGATATATTTTCATACATTTTTTCTTTTGTATAAGACAAGTAACAAGGTATAAGGTAAGGTAATATAAAGCAAGTAAGGTAAGGTAATATAAAGCAAGTAAAATAAAACGTTAAGATATATTTTCATACATTTTTTCTTTTGTATAATATATACAATGTTCATAAAGAGTCAGTTATTTTTTCTTGAGATTTTGATATTGAAAATTTCATTAAAATGGTTATGAATATTTTTTTATATAAGGTAAATAAGTAGATGCAAACTGTATATTAAATTGTTCGTAGGAGAGTATGAGGAAAAATTATTTGTTTTAAAAATGATGTTTGACTTGGTTTCTGAATCTATTGACAAGAATTTTTGTTGTTCAAATTTTTTAGTGCGGAATGAAATGCTCTTTGAAATTAATAGCACAACTGTAAGATAATTTATATTTATGCATTTGTTAATATATTAAATACTTTTAATTAAACATAAAATGTATAAATTGTACTGTAAAAGTACCTTAGACTTTCCTTATCAGAAATAAGGCTTTTGATTCATCTGAAATTACTAGCATCTTATTAACATGAGCTTAATTATTGAATATATTTGCCATAAAATCCATATTATTTGCCGTAAATGTATGTTTATAAATTTATTGCTGTGTTTTAACATAAAAGTTTCTTTCATGCATTTAACTCAGCTGTGTGCATTAACGATCATGTCATGCCCACCCGTGCATTCAAAAGATTGTATACCTTCTCCCTTTTTTCAATAATAGACAAAATCTTCAGTAGAGCAATTGATGCATCAATTGAAGATTGCATTAAGTGGACTAAATTGCAGTTAAAACTAATATAGTCATTTCATGGAAATCAGACCCCATGTGTGTGAGAAACCTGCATGCCAACTCGTTTAACAGTGGAAGGACTATTTTCTCTCATAATGTGTTCATCCTAGTGGAGTGATGACACTAAAGGTATTTTGAAACTGATCTCATTTGTTTGTTGTCCAAGAGAACATTTGCCCACTGTCTTCGTGATTGACGGCTACAATGATTAAGTTTATGCAACTTACCCCTTTTGTTTGCCTGCTGTTTCACATTCAAGATGCCTACATTTTGTAATGACAAATGCTTAAATTGATTTAGCAAAACATGTAGCAAAGCCAGTATTTCATAAACCAATCTGTGAAAGCAATGTCACCTGATGATTATGCCATGTTTGAAATCACTCAGCTGTGCTGACTTATCTAACACGTGTATGATTTTCCCAGTGCTGTTGTCAACACTTTTGTTCTCATTTAGTTATATATTTTGGATTGCAATGATAACCACATGATGAGCAGATACTTTAGTCTACAGTGTATTTTTATATTGCACTGATAATGAATTTGAATGTAAGATAAAATCTGAAACATTTAAGAACTGAAATTCAGCACTATTTATCATTAAGACATGATTACTTTACCCTTAATTAGGTTCAGATACTTTCTTCACCACCTTTTACTTTTAAAACAAAACAAAAGCTGTGCTAGGTTTTTCCTGTTGCTAGTTTCCCTATTGGTTAGGCCTTTTGGGAAGAGAAAATAGAATATCTAACGTGTATGTCTTTTGAAATCTTCCACTCTTAGCAGTCTTTAATGAAAAGTTTTGATGAGCAAAAAGCCATATTTTTGTCATTTATGTTTTAGCGAAATCAATATTTTATGATTGAATTTGCATTCAGTTACAATAAAACCTCAGTTATGTGAGGGAATTAAAAGTAAAATCACCTCAGTTAAGAGAGACTAAGTATTTTAAATTATGCCAGGTTTCTTTCGATAAGGTTTTCTGAAATTGTTAATTTGATAAATAACTACAAACGTACAACTATTAATATTTTAATGAATTCTTTCAGGTAAAATTTGTTTCCTTCAGTTGCTAAAGCTAATTAATTTGAACTTAATTATTTTACTTAATCATTCTATTATACTTAATATTAGAAGTAATTGTAAAAGTGCAACTATTAATATTGTAATTCTTCTGTTATGAGATTTTAGTGCTCATTGAGTGTTATGTACAGTGCGCAAAAAAAGGGGGGGCAGTTCTGTGTAACCCCCCTTCTACTGGGCCAATTCAAGAAATTCAAATTGCGTTTTCCATGTCTCGAAAGTGCAACTTAGGGTAAATATTAGATTTGTATATAACTTTGTTCTAATATAGGTATTTTGACACAAAATCGGACTTTTTCTGAAATAACACACCAATTTTTTCCATATTTTGATTCTACGACTCAAATTATGCCTAAATATTAAATTTTGTAAAATTTGGTGGGACATTTATGAAGAAATTCAAAATTTTAACTTAGCGAATTTTGTTCAGTTTGAGTCAAGAATAATTTACTTAGCGAGCCTCTTAATATGTGACAACCTATTTTCCTTCCCTTCCAATGTGCAGATGAGGGAAAAAAGTCACAACATTCCTGCCTTTTTACGTTGTGAATGAGAGGGAAATAAAAAAAAAGTCACCTCGTTCTACTTTCAAGTAATTTTAACAAAGTGCTTAAACCACATTTTCATTATTATCGCTTTGAACAAATATGCCAAATTTCAATACGTGCCAATATATAAATTCACATATATCTTTGGAAATTTTGAATAAAGAGCTCTTAATTTTTTTGCAGGTATGCTTAGAAATGCATCCACTTTAAGATGATTGTAAAAATTCTATAGGTTGTAATTCAAAATTTTTTTCCGAAAAATTTATAAAAATTATTCAAAAATAAATCATAAAAAATGGGTGAATTTTATTTGGAATGAACCTAAATTTTGAACTGTGTAAGAAGGAATCAAATAAGTTTCATAAAAAAAGATATTAATAAATACATACTAAACTGAATTAACATTGAGGAGGTAAATTTTTTAGAGCTAATTTTGTAAAAACTACTTGTGCAATTTTTGCAAAACTTGTCAGTTTGTCATAAATTGAGTCGTAGAATCGAAATATAGAAAAAAAAATTGGCATGTCATTTCAGAAAAAGTACGATTTTGTGTCAAAATACCTCTATTAGAATAATGCTATATATAAATCTAATACATATCCTAAGTCGCACTTTCAAGACGGCTCCGTAGAACGTGAGATACAGAACCGTCCCCCCTTTTTTTTGCGCAATTTGCCATCACATTTATAACATTCATGCTGTTCTTTGATGCACCCCAGCTGATTCTTGATAAACCATCTTTTGTTTTTATGAACGTGTTGTTATGTTTATTATATAAATTAATTGTCATTGCTGTATTTTTTCTTCCATTTTTTTGAAAAATGATTGAAATTTGGAACCTTCCTTTTACTGAACAGCAAGCAGTAGATTATTTTCAAAGCTATATGATTTTACCATTAAAAAAAATGTGTGTGAGTGAACAGCTGAATATGATTGATAAAGCAGTAATAGATTGGATCAGTTACCTGCAGCAAGTTTGCACTCATAGAGCTTTTTTTAAAATCGGAGAGCTAATAAAATTGATGAAAGCCTTTTTACAAAGTAGGTCAAATACTAATTGTTCAATAAATAAAGCATCGGTTCCTTTCGAATTTAGGAAAGATTGGCACTATTTGGGTGAGATCTGCACCTAGTTTCTTTCAATGGTAGCCAGCTTTCATGGTCAACAGGATAGGTAATCATTTTTTTTAATGAAAGATTTTATTATGACAAAAATACTCATGAAAAAATATATTCAAATCATGAAGTTTTGCCAAATTTGTTGCATTTCTATGGGACGTTTTGAGGGAGGCAGTATAGCCTTTTTACCTCCTTGTACTGAACAATTATTTAGTGTAACATCTGTATGTATGAAGAAATTAAAGGACCTTTTTTTCCGAAAATGAATTTAAAATGAATTCAGAAGCGATTATAACTCAAAAACAATTAGTCTTAGAACACTGAAATTTTGTATATGGGACTGTTATAACATGCAGTTTTGCACCTTCCTTTTTTGTTGCAGTTGGCTGCTCTAAATGTGTGTGTGTGTCTATATATATGTATACCAAAAATTTTGTCTTTCTGTAAATGTTTTGATTTTTTATGTATTTTTTGCCTTGCCACAAAATGATAACAATTGATTAAATGTGAAATATATAGCTAATGAAATTTGAGGCAATAAGTTAGAAGGTAGTCCAACAAAAATGTGTATAATTTAATAGGCCATACAAAAAAGTCTCGAGTCCACGTTGAATAATTTTTTTTTTTTTTTTTTTTGAGTAACACTCTTAACTACTGCACAATCTTTCTGTTTTTGATCTATTAGAGGTTGATAAAAGCAGCATCAAAACATAACTTTAAATATTAAAGAGAGATGACACTGATACTTCTGGCTGTATGGACGTTTTCATAGTTTTGCTTACATATAATGCAGTATATATTAGCTAGTTTCTCTTATGAATCCCCTATGGATAAGAAATCCAAATGTCAGTTACTAATAAAATTCATGAATGTTACTAATTTTTGCTGTATCCTTTTTAATGTCATTACATTTCCCATTTTTTCTAATAATTAATTGCTGACTTGGTTAACAAACTTTGGTTGATAAAGGCCTCGTTAATAGAGGTTCTACTGTATTCTTAACAATTATGAATGATTTATCCAATGATTGGGTGTCTGCAAATAATTTTGTTAATTAAAGTTCAATATATGAAAAATATAATTAAGTAACATGCAAAATATAATAGAATAAAGACATGAAAAATATAGTAAAAGTACCATGCGAGTTAATGGTTATAGGGATCTTGCAAAAAGCATCACATAAAAGTGGACATAAAGCTCTGAAGCCATTGTTTTTTTTTTTTTTTTTTCTGTTGCTGACCTTTTGCAATTTAATCTAGTTTTCATTTTACTTTTTTTATCTGCAATAATTTATATTAAAGGTAAAGTAACTAGTCCTCCTTTTGATACTGTGTGGCACTTACATTCTTATAAAAATATAAAGTACACTTTTATACACTGAATAACTATTACTTTATGACCACGCTGTTAATAACATGTAGCACCACCTTTAGCCCTCAAAATTGCCAGCTCCCGACATGGCATTGATTCCACAAGGTGCTGATATGTAGTCTGAGGTATCTGATACAAGCACTCAGCAACTGGTCCTGCAATTCCCGCACATTGCGAGGGAATAGCGTTGCAGCACAAATTTGGTTTTTTCAGGTGTGACTACAAATCCTCCATTGGATGAATGTCAGGTGAATTTGGACACCAAGACATGACTTGAAAGTCACTGGAATGTTCCTCGAACCACTCCTTGACGATTCGACCCTTATGACATGGTGCATTATCCTGTTGGTAAACACCATCCCCTGACGGAAATACTGTTGTCATGAATGGGTGAACCTGGTCTGCAACGATGTTCACGTAGTGCACATACGTTGGGGATTGTTCTGTGGGGATTACGAGTCCTAATGTGCTCCATGAAAACATTGCCCACACCTTAATACCCTTCCAACTGTGCCATCCTCCTTGTGCTTTGTCTCAGTCCAACAGTGCATCCAGAAGCCAGGGTTTTGTTTAGAAATCGGCATATTAGCAAATGCCAATCTATGTGATGGACCACAAAAAATGTGATTCATTGGACCATGCAGCATTCTTCTAATGTTCAATTTCGATGTTTCTTGGCCTACTGCAGACGCAGTTGGCGATGACGTGCTGTCAGTGCAGGGACATGCTTCGGCCACATATGCCCATACGCATATGTATAGAGAAACACTGTCTCGGTCACCACTGTTGTAGCTGGTGGTGATTTCGGCTGTTGTAGTTCTTCGGTCACGGTGAACAATGCGCAGCAATCACCACTGTCCTCTGGAATTAATGCGCTGTTTATGACACACTGCTGGCTGCCGGCTTGTTTCACTATCCGTACACCACTATCGATATGTGCTCAGAACAACTGCACGGGGACCAAATGTGCCATTTCTGATATTGATGTTCCTAGTCACCGAGCCATAACGATTTGACCTTTATTAAAGTCTCATAAATCAGCTGCTTTTCCCATTATGCCGCTAATCGCGCTACATTTGGAAAGACAATGCGTAACCGCTTTATATACCCCCAACATCAGCCACACACGTGGTTTTGTTCCTGGGCAAGCCCATAGTTATAGATGGAGGATGTTCATAATGTAAGGCTCTTCGGTGTCTAATTCCAGTTATGCAGGTGGATTTATGTATCAAAAGATAAAAGCCATATGCCGTCTAGCTATGAAAATTGGACCAAGAAATAATTGTATTCACAATCTTGTGGAAGTAGTCATGTTCCATTTCCATTTAAAATTCATATTGCTGAAAATTTGTTTTTCCTCCAAATTAAAGAGCTGCCGCATTTTTATACATATAAAAGAATTGAGCATATCAAAAATTGGGTTGAAAGAGAAGGAATTTAAAGCACATTTTGGGGCTTAACATTGTTCCATTTGGACTTCATGGGAATGCAATAATCTTTTCAGTCCTGTATTCATTCAAAGTTAGAATTTCTTTGTTAAAATAAATTTTTATTAAGCAAAAGCTGTCAATAAAGATCACAACTTTTTTTAGAAAGATAACTGATGTGTTAAGTAATATTTGTGTTTCAGATTGTATCTGCCTTTCTTTACGGTGAAAACTGAAAGGACAAGTGGACTAATTAAGATTGGTAAATCTGACATGAACCGCATGTTTCATACTGAAAGTTAATGAATATTCACAGAAATAAAACTAACTGCCTTTTATTCTCAGGAAAAATACAGTAGATTATTTATAGAAATGTAGATTTAATTGTAGTCAAATATATTTCTTATTAATAATATATTTAATTCATACTATTAATTAGATTAATTCTATCTGTATTAATATTATGTGTAATTTAAATTAAGATTTGGGATTTAAAATGTGTATATGGTTGGTTGTTCTTCTGTACATACATTATAAATGAAAGCAGAAAATTGTAGCAACTTGTTTTGGTATATTTAAGAATGTATCATAATTTGTGCCATTTCGAATAAGTTTATTTAGTATTTATTATAGTGCTAGTTAGAAATTTCACAATCACTGCTTTTTCAAGCCTATCTTAACCTCAAATTTACATTAAACTATGCTTCCCTTTTTCTCATTTTTACTCAACTATCTTGTATGTCATGTCATGTATGTTGTCTTTATTTGTTAGCAGTTTTTAAGTTATTATTTATCTCTCTCTCTCTCTATATATATATATATTTAAAATCTTTCTGCAATAAATTTTTGAAAATTCAAGTTATCTAGGTTTTGTTGCATACTTTTAAAAATTTTATTTCCTTTCTATAGCAAAATTTAGAAGCTCAGTCGCAAGCAGCTAAAGCAAGAGCTGCTGCTGAGGAAGAAAACAGGAGCAGTCCTTCAGATAATTTCAGCATGTGCCAGCAGGGAAATTCTCAGCAGCAGCAGCAACAACAACAGCAGCAGCAGCAACAACAACAACAACAACAACAACAGCAGCAGCAACAACAACAACAGCAGCAGCAACAACAACAACAACAAATGACTCGTTCCCAGCCGACTCCTCCTTCTGGATGCTCAACTCCAGCATCCACTGCCTCATCGCCGGCTGCACAGGATCTTAGTTCCAGTCCTTCTGGTATGAATGCTCCAGCTTCTTCTGTGGCTTCCACCTCAGGGGCCAATGTTGGTCCTTTGCCATCGTTCTCCACATCTTTGGCATTATCACATCCTGGCCTCTCTAATCCTCATGCTACGTCTCTGGCCATGACATATGCACAGTATTCTCTTCCTAGTTTTGCCCATGCTGGAGTCTTGGCTGCAAACTACACCCAAGCTCACTCCCATGCATCAACCTCGGCCGCCCATTTGCCGACAGCTTCCTCTACATATAGCCAGGCCCATTTGCAAGATCCTTATAGGTGGACTTAAATTTTGGTGATGGTACTGGATATTACCTCCCATAAATTTACTCTATCAGACAAAGTTCAAAGCAAGAGATAGCATAAAATGTCTGATGGCAATCGATGCAGCTCGTATGAAGGGAGTGCACAACTTTGTGCATATACCTTTCTTTTAAACTTATATTTTTGAGTCTGCTTTTTCTGAAGGTACCTGTGATGTTGGTTCCATGTGCACAGTATTTCTCTTGTACTCGTACCCTAGTCTGCGCCTTTTTAAGATATTGACAGACTTCATAATATTTGGAAAATCTTTATATTTGTCTCATATCACAAAAAGATCTGAATATCAGATTTTGAGACGGAATGTTTGGTATAATATTCCCATGTAGTAAAATGTTGGAAAGATGAACAAAACCCATGCCAAGAGTACTTTAAATCATCAAAATAAATTAATTTATGTTGTACTTCATTTTAAAAATTTAATCATAAGTCAAGTCATCGAGCACATAATGTTTTATGTTGGTTATATATATTTTAAAGCCATTTTAGCCATTTATATTTGTATCATATCATGTTATTTTGTACAATTATAATATTTTATATTCCGCCATACAAGTCGTTATTTTTATGATTGTGTTTAATGTCCTTGTGCAATTGCTCTGAGCAACATATCCTTTTTATTTGCACAAAATAGTTTTGTGTTTGAAAATTGTTCATGATTTTTAACATTTTACTGTTATTAAGTCTTGTAATTCAGTGATTTTACAGGACAGAGTTCAGATACTGTCTGAATAAGCTTGAACCGAGTCCTGCAACCCTTTGTGTATATATATTCCATGACACCACATCTGGACTGATAAGGGTTTTGCCAAAAATTCAACTTGCCATCTTGGTTGCAATTTTTTTTTACATAGTTTTTTTTTAACTCATTTTTATCCCATTTCTTTTTGTCTGTAAATATTGTAATATTTATTTTTTAAAGGAGCAGTTTCCAAAATAAATGCATGAACATGCAGAATTTTTTTTTTCCCTTTAAATGTATGTTTATACATTTGTAGCTTTTCCAAAGCATGTCCATTTGCAAGGATAGTGGTGAAAATGTTTATATGCCGACAAACTTCCCCATTTTCCGGAGGTCAAGTTTTCATACATTTAATCTGTGTATGGATTGTTCCTTGAATGCCTTCACTTAAATTAAGTGACTATTGTGAAAGGTTTTGTCTGAGAGCTGAGTATTGTTAATATTTCACTTTAATTCTTCAGTACAAGATGCATTAAAAATATCAGATGTGATTTTTTGATAAAAGCTTCTGAATATGGAATTGTCATTGCTTTTTTTTTTTTTTTTTGCTTTATGTGTTTTAAATTTCAGAGAAGTGGCTCCTTCTTGAAGGCTAATACGAAGTGGTTTTAAACGCACATTTTTATATTTTATCTAAAAAATAAAAAAAACTACCTAATGTTTTTTAGTTTTGTTATTTGTTTGTTTACTAGCTTTTTTGTCTCAGATTAATTTGGAATAATATATTACATCGTCATTCATCTCTACATCATAATTTAATACTCATGTTCATTAATCCTGTGATTCATTAAAGATTTATCTTTAAAATGAAAATTTCGAGATATTGTAGATAGTTTTTCTAGGCATAGATTCAAGTATTTTGTATAGCAAATTCCATATTATCCTGAAATTTAAGAATATCAGATGTAAAATATTTTTTAATTTGCTGTTTGATTATTTTAAGAAAATGAAGTTTTGAATTTTTCTATTATGTCAGTATTTTGCTTAATACTTTTATATTATTATTTAAAATTTTAATAAAGTATATATTTTTTGCATTTTTATTCTGCTCTTTTGGTCAGCTTATTTAGACGGTTAAAAACACTTAATTGTAGGCAGCTTTTTATAATGTGTACATTTAATTTGTTACAGTCATTTAGGTGCTTGAAGTTACTATTTGGGCCAGGTTTGCAGGACTTGTCAGGCTATGTAAAATAAACATTTAGAAGTGCTAGATGATTTACATGGCTATAGAAGCTCTTCATTTTCCAAAGAGAAAACTATTATGTACATAGCAGGACTGCTATAATTAATATGAAAAAAAATTATAAGAATGGTGTTGGTATCTAACATTTCATGCCTGTATATTTGAATTAGGTACTTTAAGTGCAAAGATAAATTTTGTGAGTTAAATTTGTATTTCAGTATTATCTTGTAAAGCTTTATAACTTTTTAGATGAAGATGTTAATTCATGTAGCATTTCACTATTCTTTTGGTGTATTGAAGAGCATGGCCCTCTTATCATGCGTGCCTATGTAGATATACAGTGCTTTGCTTATGAAAGTGCTTTGGCATTATGTAAACAAAGGTGGATTTTGTGGCTTGTTTTAAAAAAGAATAAACCTTGTTCTTAAAATGTCGATAGCATAACAATATATTGAATAACTATCTTAATCATGCTGCAGCTTAATTTTTTAATTAATTTTAAATTATTTATATAAGAGGAATCATGTTATATGTATAAAATGCCAGTCACATACAAAACTATTTGTAGAACTTATTTATAATAAAGTGTGTAATGCGGCAGTATTGGGATATAATGAAGTTTTTTCTGTATTTTTTTTCATAAATTCACTTACAATAGGCATACTTAAAAAGATATATATTTAATAATCATAAATTAGATTTTAGTACTTTTTTTGCATTATAAAATGAAGGATGCATATTGGATTTGAAAATACATATGAAGGAAAATGTGTAAGAGTATTCATTGGTCTTTTCAGAATTTTTTTCCATAATTATTTCCATTTTTAAATTAATTTTCAACTGTTTTACAGATAACTAGGTTATAAAAGTTTAAAAAAACACATATTTCTCTAATGTCAGCATCTGCAGCTAGTGCATATAACATGACTCCCAACTGATTATTGCCATGCAAAATTCATAGAAAGCATGATTACTTTGCTTGATATCCAAGTGCATATTTAATTAAAAATGATTTTTTTGTGAAATGTTTTAAAAGTATTTATAAAGTGGATTTATTGCAACAGAAAATTTGCCTTCTTAAAACCAGTGAAATGTATAATCATCCCAATCTAGTTCAGATCTTAGTTGATTTTGAAAAAATGTTTTATTATGTTGTAAATTTAAGACTTTCAGAAGCTTTTACATTTTTTATAAAGTGGCTTTTTGTTCTCTGAAGAATTTAAGAAATATTTCTTAACGCTTAAATAAATAATCCTTATCATGTTATGTATTCAAGAATGCTTTGAAAGGGTAGTCTTTCCATTAAAAAAAAGTACATTTAGTAAACTTTCATTTAGCATAATTCTGCTAAAAAAACTAAATTGGTGTATTTTGAGAAGGTTATTTCTGTGTGTTATATTTTTTATGTTTTAAAGTTGTAGATTTAGAAGTTTCAAAACAGAATTTTATTTCTTTTTACCTACTTTCGAAAAGCTATAATTTTGTCTAATTGAATATCAGATTAGCAAATAAAAATATATTGGGAAGTAAACAGTCATGTTTGTTAAACACGAAATTATCTGGTATAAAGGCTACCACTTCGTATTAGCTTTTATGTGTGAAATTTTAATCAGGTCTGTTTTATCTTTCATGTAATGCATATTGTGTTTTGAAGTGATAGAGAAAAATGGTTTTAATAATCTGCAAATACATAACCAAGTTTTAAAATTCAGTCAGTTTTGCTATTATAATTTGTTAATTTTATATCGCAAGAATTTTTTATTTAAATTATTTTCATAATAATGTTTGTTTATATACAATTTGTAATAGTTTCAAGTTGATTTTATGCTTGTTTTAAATTATTAGGACAAGTTTTAATAAATTTCTTAATGAGAAAAAATTTATATATAGATATAGAATTGCTCTGTTGTGAAACTGTGCTGATAAATAAATAATTGCGAGTATAAAAATTTCTCGAAATGTGTGGAAGTGGTGAATTTATTCTTGTAAAAATGTATTCTGTGTAGCAAACATGTAAATATTAATTACCTTTGCTTGAATGAATGAGGTGCACTTCTTCAGTTAATTTTTAACAAAATATATATTGCTTTTGTATTGACATTTGTCAAGACTGTACACCTGTACAAAATCTATGTTTTTTCATCACCATACAAGCCACAAGTCAGGAAAAAAAAAAAGCCTTTTTGTGTGTACAAATTTCAGGGTGTTGATAAATATGAACAACTATGCATTGCTGTAACATATTTGATAGCAATTTTTATAAAACTAAGCTGTAAGTCACAATCTGTTGTGTAAAATGTTCTGAATATTTGGTTGCATGTATGGTTACTTCCTTTTGCTACTGTAGATCCTATGTATTGAGAAATACTGCTTCAATATTATTTTTGGTGCAATAGGGTAGTGAAATATTTATGCTATCTACTAACTTTGTTTCATTAATTAAGAATGAAAAATCTGCCGTATAGGTAAAAGAATATAATTTGAACTACCATAAGCAGCAAGCATTGCAATAAAAGGGAATATTTGTATAAATATTTAATAGCATTTAAAATGTATAACCATGTCTTAAAAATTCATACATATAAGATACGATATTAGTAGCTATGATAGTACTGCAACATGAAAATTTTATATGGAAACATTATTTTCAATTTCCAGAATTTCAAAATTTAATCTGCATGACGCTGTATTTTATTCATTTCTGCATATGCTGTTTTGCTGCCTTGTTTAGAATTAGAAATATTCATTAGAAAGTTATCTTTCTCTTATTTATATTAATCTCAAGTCTGTTTTTGGATGGTAGATAGGTGTCAAGAATAAAAAAAATAAGTATTTCAAACCTATTTTCAAATCTTTTTTTCATTCATTTTCAAATGTTGTTGTTATACAAATGCATAAAGTTATATGAACATAGACTTAATAACAAAATGCTTATTAATCAGTAGATTTTATGCAGCCTCTAAATATTTTTATGATAACTAATGCACATTTATTACGTTTTTAAAATTCAGTATCAGCTTGAAAGTTGTTCTCCCCCCCCAAATGCTGTTAAATTAAAATGGGAATTTGGTTTAAAAGGGGATTTTTGTTTTGTTTTGTAAAATAAAGCCAACTCATTATGTAATTTTTACTTAGAGATTTTAGTGAGGGAAATTTTTTTTTTAAACAAGATTTACTTTGATTTGATATGATGATACTTGATATAATTTTAATCACACTTTTCACAACCACATTCAAAAGGTACAATGGCTAAATATATTGAATTAAAATAAATCATGTAATAAAAACTTTCTTTTTAATAAACAGTTTCAATCTAAAAACAGAATTGGGTGTAAATTTGAACAGTAGTCGAAAAACAAAGAAACAGTATCATTGTCTTAATGTGGAAGCTGATTAAATGCGTCATTTGCTGCTCACTTAAAAACTATCAGCATTGAATGCATATTCACTTTTATGTCATCAAAAATTCTGTATTTTGACATATTAATACTTTTGGTATTAAATTTATTTATTTTGATAGCTTATTATTGGGAAATGTTTTAGGTAGGTAAACTTTAGTTTCATTGTGCATCTTTTCTATACAAATTTTAAGTCCTGTTTATTTCATTTTCAACTCAGTTGTAAAAATCTACCATTCAACACAATCTTCACTAAAAAGTTTTTATATGCTATGACCAGTGGTAAAGATTTGTAAATCTTTTCAGAAAATTTTCGCTGTTAAATCGCATTTGTTGTAATAGAAAATAGTTAAGAGTTGAAATGTGCATTTAAGAAAACTTAATATTTTAGTAATACAATTTTGCATTATATATATGAAGGAAACCAAGATACCAATATATATACATATTATATTGGTATCTTTATTTCAATTAAGATCAAAAAGTGAATGTTTTTATTTCACTAGTCTATTAATAAAGTTTTACATTAAGTGAAGAATGATTATTGACCCAGTTTCTGTATTAATAGAAGTGAATAGTTCTTCATTCTGTTTGTGAAGTATATAGATTTTGATGAATTATAATTCGTTTGTTATTAGTATACGTTTCGCACAAAATACCAATTTAATTTTGTTAGAGTATTTATTTATTTCAGTCATGTGTAAGTACTTAATCATAAGTGCATATGTTTAACCATTTTTAATTATGTGAAATGTGTGCAAATAATTTCATTTTGTATCTTTTTTTAAAGCCTTATAGTATCATTTTTTGTATGAAATCTTTGAAATATTAAACTTGTTGAGCTAAATATAAAATAGACAGGTGCTGAAAGTTTTTCAGTTGATTTCTATTTAGACTTTTTGTTATTTAGCACATTTGTAATTTTGGTTTTAAGCAGTTTTATTTGTTTTGCTTCCAGAGCATGTGTTTAATTATCTGCTTCTAAAATTATGGAGTAAATTCATATAAAACCTCCATATATTTTATAGTTTATACATTAGAACATTTTCATGTATAACTGAAATTGAAGTGTCATTTTATGTGCCATTCATAATGAATTTTAAACTATCATGAAGCCAACACTTAAAGCCATGTTTTCACAATCTACTTAATTTCATCAAAATATTGCATATGTCCTTGTTTTTAATATTTTAACATGTGTTTTACTTAATTCAAATAATAGTTCTGTCAGCAACTCACTGTTCAAAGAAAAAGCTAGTTGCATGTTATGTCAAAATTTAAATCAATATTAGGATAGAATTAATATAAAAAATTCACTGCATTGTTATTTTTAAGGAAATGGTTAGAAGACAATGCTACTCCAGTTATGTGGATATGTACACCTAATATCAGTCAAGAACATTTTTAAAATGAATGTGGGCATTTTTTCCCCTCTTTTCCCCAGCACATGTTTGTGATGGAATGCTACTAAATGCTGTGTTTGTAATCAAAAATTAAGTGGAATTTTGCTCAGAATAAGTTTATGTTGGTATATTATTCTTTTTAAATATTTAGCATCACATAGTGAAATTGTCTTTCCAGTAAGTTATTGTAGAAAATAAATAAGTGCAAATTTTTCTTAATTTTTATGATGTAAAAACTTTATATTGCAGTATTATGAAATTCTTATGAGATTTTGAATTTCATGCATATGTGACTAGTATATGTACATATTAAATATTAATTTTAAATTGTATATTATAGCTGATATTTTTTATGCATCCAACCCTTAAATATGAAATTATATAAAAGTATTAAGTTTTTAATAGTGAATTTATGTTAATTCAGCAGTATAATGAAACTGATAACTGAATATGTGACTGATGTAACCTTTGGTAAAAAGTGCTATTATATTTGGTGTATTAAGAAAAACTGCTTGTGTAGTGAAGTACAGATTTTATGCAATTTATCAAACTGCTCATATTCTCAGTGATGCAATCGAGAAGAGTACATTGTGAGGAATTTAATAAGAATGCATGTTAGAATGAATGTTGCACAGTTTATTGGCATAAATACAGATTTTGATGTAATTGAGCTCCACATTATTTTGCTTTTTTTTGGAGGGGGGCATAGTTTTCCATTGTTTAACAGATACATCTATATGGGTTCAACATGTGCCTTTTTTTAAATTTGTTTTGTAAGAAATTATTATTAGCTTCTCATTTATGTAATATTTTTTACTTATCAGCATGATCAAAATAGACAACTAGAAAAAATACCAAGGATATTCACATAAAAAATGTGCAATATTAGAAAGGTATTTTTTTAATTTAATTGTATAGATCATAAAGTTATGTGTGATGTAAATGACTTGTAAAAAAAGCAAATATATTTGATTTTTTTAAAATGCTGCTATAATAAAATCTGTACTTTATCTGCAAAATTAAGAGGGGCATTGCTAATTTGTGATCTCAAGGTCAAGCATATTTGTGGCATAATAGATTTAAGATTTTATAAAAAGCTTATTCATGAGTATTTTTTAAATGTATGTACGTATGTATATGTTTAAACTGTTTGTCCCACCCAAATTTTTTATGAATATTGTTTTAACATTTTCATGAGCTAAATTTATCTCATTTTTTATCTTCACATTTCTTAAGAAGGTAAAGTAGATGTGATTTTTAAAAATTGGTTACCATTTAATTTTGGTGCCAAATTTTGTTTTATATGTGTAGTCCTTTTACTCTGCTTGTTCATGATATTCAGATTGTACTAAATGCCCGGTAATTTTTCAGCCAGATTTAATGCATGAAATTATAAATTTCTTTGGGTAAATCATATCTTTTTCTTAGAAATTTATAACCTCATACTGGATAAAATGTATCCAGTCTAATGTCAACAATTTACAGTGTATATTAAATCAAATGTATTTTGTTTTAAAAAGTTTCATTAATTTATATGCAGTTGTTGGTATTGATCAAAAAAGTATAAATTTGAAAATTCAGTTGGAAATTTAGGTATGTTTTGGTACAGGGTATATGTAGTTTTAATGTCAGTCAAGACTTGTTTCCCTGAACATGTGTTGTGTAATTGCTAGCTTATTAAATGGATTATTTGTATCCAGGTTGTTCTTTACTTATGTGCAGATTATAAAATTTTCAAAGATAACCAAATTAAATATTTATCAACATAATTCTCTGAATCTATCCAATTAGAAAACTACATACAACATTGGTTAACTGTTTTAAAAATTAACATATGGAAGTAGTTTTGGGGAGATTTAAACAATACTGGATTTGTAAATGTCTCAAGGTTTTACCTTTAAAGATTTGTCAATAAATTTATAATGGAAAAATATAAAACTAATGAATTGCATGATTTTCCCCTCTCTCCTCCAGTAATAGTGTGATGTCTGCATTTGGTACCACTGATCTTTTTTTGCAAGCATACATAAACTGCCTCTATCCATTGTACCAAACCTGATAAATTCCTTAGTATCAAGCATTAATGTTTAAAATTAAACTTTTGGTTTCAATAAAATGCTTAAGACTACTTGCTGTTTGAAAAGACTTGAATGACCAGTTAAGTATATCTAATTCTGGTATTTGTGTATTACACAAAATATGTACTGTCCATCCCATTATCACATGTGAAATTTAAAATTATGCAAGAATATTAATTTACCATGCCCAATTCAAAGACTGCATTAAGTGTACTGGAAACAGTCTTGTGCAGCGTTTCAAAATCCAAAAGTAACAAATGTGCATGACTTAAAGCACGAGATAAATCTATGAGGGTATAGGAACAATAATTATTTATTAAAAAACAACTTCAAATTTTTTAAATGCCTAAAAAATGTTAGTTTAATTAGTCCCATCTTTATCTTTAACTATATTTGGAGGAGATTCAACATTCTGTTCATCATCACTGATATATTCATTCCAGTCTTTCTCAATAGATTGGGCAGAGTTTATTGCTTCTACACTTTCAGATGTTCTTGGAGAAATATTGTTATAAATTGCCATTGCCTAAAAAAAAGTATTTATGCAAGTTCACATATATACATTTATGTCACACGCACAATATAAATATATATATATATATATATTAAACATAATAATGCCTCAGAACTAATGCATATATTGCAAATAAATCTAATCACTATTTTAATTACTACAAAATGTGTTACAATGTAAAACTTAAAATTAGACAATACAACAGCTTTAATATAGAAATTAATTTTAAATCTATACCAAACTAAGGTTTGAAGGAAACGAGGCATACTGAAGTGAATGATGTAAAGATCGAATTTTTGAAGTGGGCGAAAGACTTACCATATTTAACCAATATAAAAGTATCCAGAAGGATTTCCCAGATCCTTTTGGTCTCCCACCAAACCAAGCCAGATGGTTTGGAGGGGGGGAAGCAAAGAGGTGAAACTGAGTTTACATACTTTTTGAGACACCAGTCAACTAGCATATGCTGCTGCAGTATTTATCAGATATGAATCAAAGCATGGGGTATCAGTACAATTACTACAAGCTTGATAAAAAATTACTTCTATGCAGAAGATTACCATCTCATAAATTGAAAGATATAGAATCTTTCTTTTGGACAGACTTGACCAAGGTTCTTACTTGTATCTGCCATGATGACCAATGATCAGTAAGAAAAATAAGATAACTGACTTTCTAAGACACATGGAAACATATACCAGGTGATGAGAATTTTGCTGATTAATTTTCTCGGTGATGTGGAAGAAACCAATTGCTAAAATCCCAATAGTGGGAGAGAATGATAGGTGTTCTTAAACAACTGCTAAGAAAAGTTAAGTTCTTGGAAAAGCATTGTTGGATTTTGAAGAATTACAAACAATTCACTGTAGTTGTAAAAGAATCATCAAAACTTGAGTATCTGAAGATTCAAGTAATCTAGTTCTCTCAACTCCTAATATGTTCCTGAATGATGTTGGAGTACCTGATTTAAACTTGGTAGAAGATCCCAATAAATGGTCAAGTACAGATTGAAAGAAGAGTTAGAGAATCTTTGATAGTGAATATTTAGGTCAGTAAAAGATCATTGAAGAAAATAAATATCAGTGGCATCCTATTAATCAGAAGTGATAATAAAAAGTGGTTAGACTGGCCACTTGCAAAAAAGACAGAGCTCATGACGGTGAAGTGAGAAATGTACATGTCAAGACAGCATCAGGTATATTGTTATGACCAATTCAAAAAGTCTACCCATTAACATCAAGATGTTGCTGAAATAACAGAAGACAGCTCAGGTCAAAAGAGATAAAAGCCAGAAGGCAACTGGTAAGGTAAATGAACTTCAGACTTTCAGACAAAAACAACCTAATTTTAGTATGTAGAATTCAAACTTTGTTAAAGAATTATTTGCTTTCAGGTTGCAAATTTTTTCATTTAAAAAAATGCAAAAAATAATGAGGAGAATCAAATTACAAAGTTAAGGAAGAGCTACATTAACTTAAGGATTTGATACATTAACTGAATTTAAGTTCCTTGGAATTTGATTCTTTATCGCTTCCCTACTGCTATGCCAACAAATGAAAACCAATCTCTGTAGTATTCCATTCCAAATAAATATGTCTTGGGGTACTTAGACTTTTAAGTGTGGTCATGAACAAAGTGAATACAGTGGCAATCAAATTAATGTCACTGGTCGCATGCATGATTCCCTAGCCAGTAGTTGCTTGAAAGTGATATGTGGGAAGCAGTCTCAGTTGAGAGAAAAATTGTCTTTACAACACACCTGTTTTTCCATTCTCCATTCTAGAATTGGTAAGAAGGGGGAAAAAGCTAGCAGTCCAGAAATCTAAATATTACATCATTCTGAATATTGGACATCTGAATTTCAGACTTTATTTGCAGTAATTAAAAATGAAAAGTATTTGTAGTTCAATGAATTTTTTGCATGATTACCAAATAATGATTCTAAAGTAATAAACCTTTGTATTAATACCTTATTTTTAGACAATAAAACTTTTAAATTATTTGTGTGAAAATTCTTTCAGCATCTCAAATTTAACAAAATTATAAAGGAATTAGCAAATTGCAAAAGATCACCGAATGGCATTTAAGGGAAGAGAGAAAATCAACTTCAAATTATTTATTTATTTATTAGCTGATGCCTCAATACAAACTGAAAATGATGGCAAATTTTGAAATTAGGTACCTCAGTCAAATTTTGTCATTTGCGATTTAACCTTTTTATATTTTATTCTTTATAAGGAATATAACATTTTCCTGACTATATGCACCAAAGAAATACATAAATATTTAGATTTCATAAATTTACAAAACTGATCTCCCTAAATTTAAAAATACTAAAATATGAATCTTTTAAAACCATCTTTATATATATGAATCTGAAGATTCAAGTAAAACAAGTAAAGTAAAATCTTTTAAAACCATCTTTATATATCTAAATATGAATCTTTTAAAAGCATCATTTAAAACCTTTCTATAACTGGAAGTATGTCTTCAACCAACAGTTAAAAAAATAAAGGACCAGTAAAGACTTTTTGTGATCTTTTTTAAATAAAAACAGATCACCGTGACAGATGTGAAGAATAACAGTTTGGTTTTCCCCACGTACATAGCAATCTGCTTTTGCTTAAAAAACATCAAAGAGCACAAATTCATTATAGTGCACATTTAACATTATATATATATAATATTTGTTACATATAAAAGTTTTCTTAGAGATGCAAGCTTTCAATTTTATCTAAAGATTTAAATAATACAAAATAAAATATTAATTAAAGGAAACTTCACATTTGCAAAAAGAATTTAAATACATACTTGAGCTACCATGGATGAAACATCATTTGTATTTGAAGGTAAAATTAATGTGTTTCCAGTTTTTGCAAGTTTACTGAATGCACTCACATACTGTTCTGCTACAAGTAAAGATGCTGCATTGTTACCTTTCTGAAAAATGCAATAATTTTGCAATGTTAGAAACATGCTATAATATACTGGGTAAAATTTTTCTAAAAAATTTACATTTTTTTAAAATTTATATACTGTCATTATTCAAATGACACAGTAATAACGTGATTACATTTGTTCAGAAAATCTTCATGAAATGCATAAACACTGAATGAAAATTTTTGTATGCAAGCTGATCTTAAAACTCCTAAAATATTGATAAGTTCCCAAATTTTTTCAAATTCAGAACAGAATTCCTATCGAAAAAAGATTGTTTTGAATAGAAAATTTAAATAGCAACTTGTATATCTCAAAGAAGTATACACAAAAATTTCCATAGAGAAGAAATTATTAATATGTATGAATTGCACATTTGTTTTGATTGTTTGCACATTAGTTTTGATTGTTCTCTGAGCAGAACTGTTCATTCAATAGGTAAAAGCATTTTCTGCGTTAACAATTAGGATGGAAAGACTTGTTTTTTGGGTTGTGCCACCAATGGAATGAAGTTAATCCCTTTGATAATTTTTAAAAGAAAAACACTTCTGAAAGGAAATTTCTCTAAAGAGGTCATTATTTGCACCAATGGAAAAGGATGGATGTGCAAAGACGTGATGTTTATTGAAAAAGAAATTATGGATTCAATGCGACCCTATTTAGTGGATACCGTAAAATCCTAAGCAGAAAAACTTAGCACTTATACCTCAATGATACCAGAAAGGCTTTCAAAAATTTTACAGCTACTGGATCTTACCATCAATAGAATTTTCAAACATAATCTTTGAAAGCAGTGAGAGAAATGGATATGAAGTGGACTTCATTCCTTCACAAATTCCTGACAGATGAGAAAAGCTTCATATGAGGAGGCTGCCTAGTGGGTTGATAATGCACGGCAAGAATCCCAGTCTGCTTTATCCAACAGAAACCGAAGTGTTCTGGAGAAAGGACGACTTTCATTTCCTATAAAGTTCACAACAATTGCGAAATGGTCGCTACTAAATAATACCTCCCAACATTAAAGAAACAGAAAAATGGAAGACTCAGAGAAACAGTGGTGAGATCAACAGAGTTGAAGCTTCTTGCTGGTTGGTAAGTATGTGTTCTCTGCGTTATTGAGGATACAGAGTCAGTGCTCATGGAGTAGTTATTTAATTTGCTTTCCCCATGGATTTGTACCTGTACTACGACACAGAGATTGTGTCCATTAAAATATCCAACTGTAATAAATGGTGCTGGCAGCTGAACAATCAAATCATCCAAATCTCTCTGGTCAATACCTTCACTTGGGAAAAGACACACATTACAGAGAGAAATCAGTATCTAGATGTAACTGCTTGAAGTGGTGTTAAGAAGTGAAGGGCACTTTACGGAAAGTTATTGGAGGTAAGTAAGCCTCTACTTTTATTTCTATTCAAAATATTACTCTTTCTTACCATTTAATACTTATGTAGCTTTGCTGAATTATCAGTGTTATGTCATTAGCTACACCTATGCACCACAGCCCTCTAGTGGCTTTTTTTATATACTTAGAAGAATAAAATTATTCATTAGCAGAATACAGCCCATAAATAGTGGTCCGTCTCAGACGTCTGTAAAATTACCTGAAATTCCACTGCCAGTATTTACAGGAAATTATGAAGACTTTAGTAGCTTTCAACAGCAATTTATTTTTAATTGGCAATAATAATAAATTTAGTGATTTACAAAAGCTCCATTATTTATTGCCCTAAGGGGAGAGGCGAAACAAATAGAAACAGATCAAGGTCTATAATTCACTTCTTAAAGCTTTTGAAGCTTGGTTTGAAAATAAAAGAGCAATTGCTATTTCTCACATACAAAATATATTAAATCATGAAAAAATCAACAATGAATCCCCCAGGGAATTACGGCATTTATTGGATAACATAAAACGTAATTTGCATGCATTACAAGTTCTGGAATTTCAGTGCAGTGACTTATCTGATGCTATATTAATGAATATATTGCTTCAAAAAATCAATAAAGAAACGCGTAAACAATTTGAGTTGAGATTAAAAACAAAAGAAGTACCCGCTTTAGATGAGTTCTTAAGTTTTCTGGAAAACAGGTTAGGTTATTCAATTATAGCAAAGCAGACGAGGGCTATCTGCCTAAAGGGAGGGATGCCTTCGTGGAGGACTTTCTAAGGGAAACTGACTCGTATACATTTCTGGAAAACAGAACTTTAGTATTAGAAAGTCTATAAAAACACTAAACAGAAACCAGTACTGTGTAAAAATATTATTTCAGGTCAAGGTAAAATAAAACCTAAGAGTTTAATTGTACAGATTAAAAGTTCTAGAATTTCAGCGCAGTAACTTATCTGATGCTACATTAATAAATGCATTGCTTCAAAACATCGATAAAGAAACCCGTAAACAATTTGAGTTGAGATAAAAACAAAAGAAGTACCCGCTTTAGATGAGTTCTTAAGTTTTCTGGAAAACGGAACATTAGTATTAGAAAGTTTCTATAAAAACACTAATCAGAAACCAGTACTGTGTAAAAATATTATTTCAGGTCAAAGTAATATAAAACCTAAAAGTTTAATTGTAAGTGCATCGAGAAAAAATATGAAACCCTGTGTTCTCTGTAAACATAGAACATTCTTTACATTACAAATGTTCTAAATTTCTTAATAGGAGTCTCCAAACATAATCAAATAATTCAAGAATCAAAGTTGTGCAAGATATGTTTTAAAATGCATAAAGAACCACGCAAATCAACCTTTACATGTAGAATCTGTAAAAATTCCGATCATAACAGTTTAATTCATGTTGATTCAAAACCCGAAGTTTCTCCGACTGTTTCAAATCAGTCATCGGCAATTGACACTGAGAAGAAAAAGATTCCCCATCTGCCTCAATTGTGCAACAGCCTGCAGAACCAACAAAGATAAACAAACTCGATTGCTGAGTACAATATCATTATTCATTAAAACTACATGTGGGAAAAAAGTAAAATTATAAGGAATATTGGATTCTGGAAGTAGCTATATATTAACAACTGAAGCCACTGATGCTCTGGAACTGAATAAGCAAAAAATAAATACAACCATAATGGGAATAAGTGGAGGCGAATATTTCATGAAAAACAAAACCGCCAAAATCTCAAATGAAGATGGTGATTGGTATGGGACTTCATCTTTTTTTATTTTACATCGCATTACGGGGCTTACACCTACAAATAAAATTGATATTACTAAAATAGATTTCCCAAAGGAAACTAAACCAGCAAATCCTACCTTTCATATACCTAGCAAAATTCATATAGTATTGGAGTGTGAATTATATTTTTAATTGTTAAAAGCAGAAGAATTCAGGTCCTTTGATGGTTCACCGTTGTTACAAAATAGTGTGTTTGGTTATTTAGTGACAGGTTCGATCAAAAATTAAAATTCTTCTGGGTTAATTTCAGAAGATGATAATTTAGATAAATCTGTCAAACAGTTCTTTGAGTTAGAATCCTTTCCAGGTGATCACGCAAACGTAAGTGGTAAAACTTACGATAAGCAATTCTGTGAAGATCATTTCATTTCTACCCACAAGAGAATTGAAAATGGACGATATATTGTAAGGTTACCAGTAACTGAAGATAAACTGCCGACATTGGGAGCATCAAAGGAAATAGCAGAAAGGCAATTAAACTTACTTTGGAAGAAATTAGACAAAAATAAAACCATGGCAACATTATATAATGCATTTATGGATGAATATCTGTGCCTTGATCACATGAAAAGAGTTAGAGATGATGAGTGTTCTAATATAGAATATTATATCTCCCACCATGCCGTTTTTTGCCCTGAGAGTATGTCAATTCCCCTCTGCGTCGTCTTTGATGCATATTCTAAATCAAGTAATGGAGTTTTGCTCAATTCTATATTGCTGAATGGAAGAACTATACAACAAGAGTTATTTTCTATTGTGGCCAGATTTCACACTCATAGGTAAGCATTTAATGCAGACATTAAGAAAATGTATCGTCAGATACTAGTGGATGAAGCTGATAGAGATTTACAATGGATGTTGTGGAAGCGAAGTCTGTTTGCTCCCATGGAGACATATCGATTGAAAACAGTAACTTATGGAACATCGTGTGCTCCATTTTTAACAACTAGAATATTGCGAGCATTAGCGGAAGATGAACAAGGGAAATTTCATCAGTCATTGAATGTACTAATTAAAGACACATACGTTGATGACATTTTATCCAGATCTAATAACTTAGAAGAAGCAAAGAACTTGCAGACTGAGTTAACTAAATCTTTTAGCTGCAGGAGCTATGGAGTTACATAAATGGGTTTCAAAGCATCCAGACTTGTTAAATGACAGTAAAACTGAGGAATACATATTCTTATCAGACCAAGCTACAGTTAAGACTCTTGGTTTATTATGGAGACCTTCGTCAAAGATTGTTTTAATTTTAAGGTCTCTGAACAGTTGACCAACAATTTCACAAAATGTGAAGTCCTTTCAACCACCACTCGACTCTTCGACCCATTGGGTCTTGTCGGTCTAGTTGTTAACAAGGCCAAAATATTTCTTCAAGAAATGTGGAAGAACAAACTCAATTGGAACGATTCCATTCCATCAAGCGAGTTAAAGTTTTGGTTAAAATTTCTAAAGGAGCTACTAAAAATCAATAAATTACAAATTCTTAGATTCATTATTATACCTGAAGCCATCATTACTGATCTTCATGGATTCTGCAATGCATCCAAAAAAGCTATTGGCACAATAACTTATATCGTCTCAAAGGCTAGAAACGGAGCTGTGAAAACAAGTCTACTGTGCAGCAAATCAAGAGTTTGCCCAATTAAAGCTCTAACCATTCCATGATTGGAACTGTCAGCTGCGCTGCTCTTAGCTCGCCTTGTGGCAAAAGTGCTTGTAGTTCTTCAAATCCAGTTCAACCACATTTATCTATGGAGTGATTCAACAATTGTGTTGGCTTGGATCACGACGTCTCCTGAAAGATTAAAAACCTTTGTGTCTAATTAGGTTAAGCTAATAAATTCTTTATGTCCAAATTTTGACTGGAGGTATGTTCCAACAACCGATAATCTTGCAGACATCATTTCCAGAGGTACCTCAGCTAGAGAACTGTTAAGCAATTTCTTATAGTGGAGTGGCCCACCTTGGTTAACTTTTGACCTTCCAGTGCCAGGTGCTTGTGCAACACCAGTGGATGAGAGCTTTGAAAAAGAACTAAAACCTTCAAGATTACCCAATTTTATTAATTAATTTAACTGTGGCTTTATTGATTATTTTTTATCTTTAGGTAATAATTTCACTAAACTTTATCGAATATTAAGCTTTATTTTCAGGTTTTTCCATAATGTGAAACATCCCAGGCAGCCCAGAAAGGTTAAGTTAAGTGCAGGAGAATTGAACCAAGCTTCAGATGCATTGGTAAGATTAGTGCAAAGTAATGAATTTTGTGAAGAAATTTCTTGTTTAGAGAGAAACAAAGATATTAAGAATAGTAAATTAAGTAATCTAAACCCCTTTTTGGATGAGAATGATATCCTTCGTGTAGGTAGACATTTACAAAATGCGGACTTTGATCAAAACAAAAAGCATCCCAAACTTTTGCCTTCTAGAAACAAACTTCCTAAAATTATTATGGAATCCCTGCACAGGAGATATTTATTTACATATAGGTCCTCAAACGTTATTACAATGTATGGGGCAGGAATTTTAGCCAATTGGAGGAAAATATTTAGCTCAAAAAATTGTAAACGAATGCATAACATGCTTTAAAAATAAACCCAGATCATCTGAGCAAGTTTTCAGAAACTTGCCTAGCCCTAGTCCTCCATTTTATAACTGTGGAATCGACTTCTGTGACCCATTTTTGATTAAATACAAGGGTCAATACAAGGGCACATTAAAAAAAAATTATGTCTCAATCTTTATATGCTTTGCCACTCAATCTATTCATTTAGAGTTAGTAACAGACTTACCTACAGCCTCATTAATTGCAGCTCTAAAATGATTTTTTGCAAGACAAGGCAAATCTTCTTGCTTATATTCGGATAATGCTCGTAAATGCTTGCTTCGGATTGCCGCAAATTCAGAAATAAAGAGGTTGCATAATCTAATGACCGTTGCCCATGAAAAGTTAGATAATTATCTATATTCAGAAAAAATTAATTGGAAGTTTATTCCCCAAGATCTCCAAATTTTGGTGGACTGCGGGAATCTGGAGTGAAATCCTTTAAATACCATTTAAAACTAGCTGTAGGCTCAGCCAGACTTACATTTGAAGAATTTTTAACTATAACCACAAAAATAGAAGGCATACTAAATAGTAGACCCCTTGTACCAATGTCAACAGATCCTAATGATTATTCAGTTTTAACACCTAGGCATTTCTTAATAAGCTGTGCCTTACTGCCTATTCCTGAGACCAATGTAACTGACATTTCAGATAATTCTTTATCTAGATGGCAAGGAACAACCAAATTCGTGCAATTAGTGTGGAAAAATTGGTCTTGTGATTACTTGAATCACTTGCAGTTAAGTAATAAATGGAAATTTTCAAAGAATAATGTTAGTCCGAACAATATGGTCTTATCGAAGGATACTAATTTACCACTATATAAATGGAAGCTAGGTCGTATACAAGAGATAATAAAGGGATCAGACGGAAAGGTTTGAGTAGTTTTAATAAAAACATCAAAAGGCTGTTTTAAAAGAGGTATCTGCCAGATTTGTTTGTTACCAATGAATGACTGAATTTCGATTTTGCATTGATTGTAATGCATCTGTATATGTTTATTTTTGTACATATTTGACTTTATTCACTTAATCTCCTTATTGTTTAAAAAAGTGTATTTCCTTGTCAACTGTATTCATGCTGAAGTGTAATGTAAACGTGAAATTGAGATTTCAATGCGAGGTGTATATGTTATGCCATTAGCTACACCTATGCACCACAGCCCTCTAGCGGCACATTTTGTATATACTTAATAAAATTATTCATTAGCAGAATGCAGTCCAATCAGGTTTAAGGAATGTCTCGTAATACACACACAGATAGATAATTATTAATAAGATGCTTAAAACTGTCAAGATCTTGATGAAAGCCACGAAAAATTCCATAATATGAGGGTGGCCATTAGAAACATTTACTATTATGATGCTGTTTCTTTGTTTTGTATGGACTGCACTCTTTTGTATGTTTGACATGGTTTGCAAGGTCTGTGCCTCCCTTTACTTCTACCTTTGATTCAAAGAAATTGAGAAAATACCCTCAACGGAGCTTTGGCTTGAGGCCTTTTATTAGTCTAAAGGGGCAATTTGCCTAGAAATTACTAAGGACTATTAATTTCGTTTTGGCATTTTGCATTGATTCACTAGAAGCGTTGTTTCACTTTTCAAATTGTTGCCACCAAATATTATAGCCCTGTATTATATTTAACGAAATTAAATAATGAAGAATCTACATAAAAGTATGCATGCTTCTGGCATTGTGATAAAACAACAGTACCTAGAGCCATCAAATTTTGAATACTGAAAGTTTCCAATTGAATATATGTATAAACAGCCTTTTGAAAGTTTCCAACTGTATATGGAAACCCAAATTTGAAATTTGTTTTATTATAGATTTCATATTTTATAAAACTTTAATGAATTTTTTATTAGCAAACTCAAAGATTTCAAAGCAAGCAATGGCAGCATTGTACGGAAAAAACATTTTTATCTCTAGCGCATGAAAGTGTATTGGAAATTCTAAAAATATGCTCATTTTAAATTGGAATACTGCTCATCTTAAACTGAATTTTATGGTTTAAATGTGAAGAACATGATATTTAATAAATAAAGGTAACACACAAAATGTTAAAAAAATGCCCCTTTGGACATAATTTAAAATCTGAAAGCTTTCAGATTTTTCTTTTTTTAACTATCAAATTCAAAAGTTAAATCCCCCAAAGCCCTGCTCCAAGTTTTTTTTTTTACTTTTTTTTTTAAACATCCAATTTTTGTGCTTTTATTTTTGAGCTTTCTGTTGCCTGTTTGAGAGTAGGAAGATTTAAAAATTTTTCACTGCCAGTTATTTTTTATGTAGGTGTTTTTTTCCTGTATGCTATACAATTCTTGGATACTTATTGACTGATATAATTATTTTCAACATAAGAAATGTTTGGTCATAGTTGAGTTGTGCTAAAGAGTTCTTTAGCTTCAGGATAGGTGTTATCTAACTGTTAGCATTTTATAAACATGTCTAAAGAGGGCAACACTGATCCTCTACAACGAAACAGAGTTCCTCTGCTAAGGAACAAGCAAAGATCAAGTAACCTTATAAGAAACTGTCCTTAGTTTTGAAAATTTTTAACAAAAATGCTCTGCAAAAGTCTTTAAAATTAGATTTTCACAATTTTGAGAATGACAACTTTGAAAAATTTTAATTTTTTAATGAGTTGCATCAGTCAATCTTGTAAAAGTTTTCTTCTGTATTGTTTTAAAAATAAAAGTGTTGATAAATGAATCAACCTCATTTTTCTATTTCTACACCAAGTCCTACATGCCTTTATCATTCTCTGAGGGTAATCTTCACACTACCCACATAAGTCAGTTTATTTTTTTTATTTTATTTAATTTTTTATTTTTTTACATCTTCAGTAGATAAAAGAAGTTTTTACTCAATATTGAGTATTTGATCCTGCTTATGTCTGCTTATGCTAAAGATGTCTATCTTTAGTTCTTAATGTTCTGTACTAACATTAAATAGCATATACAAAAATCATCTTAAGAAATAAGCCTTTAAGTATTTTAATAGGTTTTGATATATTAAAGCATATTTATAGTTCTGAATCGAAACTAGTTTTTAAAGAGTTTTGTTTGGAAAGTTAAGTATGGTAGCTTTACAGGCTCTGAAGCAAAATAAAACTGATCCACATATCATTGGACACATCATCCACACATCGTTGGGCTGTCATAGTACCCTAAAATACAAACAGGAGATGACATGGAATCATATGTAATTGTGCCCCAAATTATGATGCTGCATTGCCGCATGGTGAAGCATTCCACATTTTATACCAGATTGGCTCTGTCTCCACATCAACGACACACATTTACACGGCATTTATCATTAGAGAAACAGAAGCATGACTCCTCTGAGAACAACACCCTGTGGCATTCAGTCGTCCACATCGTTCAAGCATAGCATCATTGCAGATGTTAGCGTCCATGATGCGAGGTCAATGGCAGTCTTCTTAATGGATGCTGCGATTGCAGGCCACTAGCCACCAATTGACAGCAAATGGTTCTTGTCGATATGGGAACATCCAGGGTGTCTTGAACATGGTACAGAATGGAGGCAGAAGTGGCTTGCGGGTGCACCACCACTTGTCGGCAGATGCATGGATCCACACATGCTGATGTCACTCTGGCTGCAACAGCACCCTTTGAACTTGCCATATTTCCTTGTTCCAACCATTGTTGCCACAACTCATGCACTGCGGATGCATCCAGGGGTGTCAGCTGGGATTTGCCATATGGGCCAACCTGCCCTTTTTGAACCCAATCACCACGCCCCTCGTAAAATCGTCTGTCTGCTGGAACTACCTCTGTTGACGATGGCCTGGCATTCTCTGCTATTACATGCATCCTCCGAGACAAGAACAAATTTTCTACAATGATTTCCCTGGCAGAAATAACAGCATGAAAACTAAACATTCTGCAGATTCCTTTCCTTATATCTTCTTCAATCTGTGTTGGAAAGCTGAGCATTTTATATTATTCACATAACTCAGTGACGTACATCTACCCTGAAATTTGCCTAATTTTTGGGAAAATCCTTCTTCGGGTTGCATTTTTAATGTTGGGTAGTGTATTTCTGTAAATATATTCAAAAAAAGAAAAAACCAACAGCATGAAAGACAATTGACAACAGCATTACCCGATGACATGGGGACGTTCCCTCCCTCTTTCGGGCAAAGAGAAATTTCACATAGCCTCTCACCTCACGGCATATAACTAATGCCCCTTTTGGACAATTCTTTCTGTTTTGGACACAATTCCAGCCAAAAATTACATTTAAGACGGTCGAACTATATCTATGGAACAATTCCTAAAGGACAAGTAAAACAATTAAAGGGATGGTTGACAATAATTTGTACAAAACTTCACTTTTTCACTTTGTTTTAATTTTTCTACTTTGTGGTGCATCTGGTGATTTTGTTAATCACACAGATAAGGATGCTTTAACTCTGTCTGCAAGTTTAGTGGTTCACGAGTTTTAAATCTCCAATCTTTGGAGTTTGGAGATGATAGGAATATCAGATGCTCATCAAAACTCAATCAACGTTTATGAGAAAGAAACGAAACCACTCGTGAACAATTTTTAAACTCTCTTATGAGATGAAATGAAGATGTCATTAATGTGTATGATTACCTTTGTTAGGATATAATATATATTTATCCTCAAACCACCATGTAGCAGAAAAAGGTTATTTAATATTCCTTGAAAACATAAGTTTCTGTATAAATATGAAAAATATAATGGAATTTTTAAAGAATGGATGCAAGAGGGTGTAACTGAAATAGTATGAGATGAAGAACTGAATTCCAAAGTCTACTACTTACAGCATCACACAATATTTAAACCAGACAATGTCTCAACTAAGATAAGAACAGCTTTTGATGCACTGTGAAAGGTTAATAGATTGCCCTCCCTTAATGATTATTTAGTCAAAGCGCCAAATTTAATAGAAGACATTGCTTCAATTTTGTTGAGATCTAGAGAAATATGTATTGGCGTTACTTCGGATATTTTCCGTGCATTTTTAAAAATAGGCAGATAGTTGCTTGGAAGGGTGGAAAAGATAGACTGAGATTTTTATAATGGTAGAATGATAATATGGTGAAGGTTCTCCACTTTCCAAGCATAATTTTCAGGATAAAATCTAGTCTTTTTCTGTTAAGGGTAATTATTTCAGTGCATTTGTCACAAGCACCGAAGGAACAAAGTTCTATTGTTAGAGATTAGATACATCCTTTTATATTGATAATTGCATAATATTGGTAGACAACCAAAAGGAGCTTGTAAATATTGTGAAATATTATATTTAAATATCAGCTGATGAAAAAATGGACTCGCTTACATTGACCTATGGTCCAACAGAAGAGAACCTTGAGTTAGTTCCAAAAGATTTAAGCACGATACCCACAATGGAGAATTTAGTACCAATAGTTATTATTATACAGGTCAGAAAAGAAGATAACCTTTTTATTGAAATTAAGACTGCATTATTTTCAGAAAATTTGTATAGGTTTTGTCACCAACATAGACAGTGTTTGACCATTTTGATTTCTTGACACATTTTACTGCCTGCAAAGATACTGCTACAGGAAATTTAGACAACAAATGTAGACTGGGATACTCTATTGCCAGAGAATATTAAAAATGAATTTTCAAAAAGGGAAAATTGATTATAAATTCTGAACAAACTGAGAAAACTGATGTATAGTGTTTGGAGACAGAAGTTCCTGGCCACTTCGTGTATTTTGTGATGCTACTTGGGCATGCTTATGCCACCATTATTATTATTATTATTATTATTATTATTATTTTTGAGCTATGAAACTAAAGAGGAAATATTAGTTTTTGTAGTGCTAAGCCGAGAGTCATGCCCTTAAAAGAAATTACCATTCCCCACCTAAAACTTATGGAATGTGTTTTGGGGCACATACCTCTCCAAATATATGACAGAACTGCTTACATTAGATGACATCTCAAAATAATTTTGGACCAATTCCACCATGGACATATCTCGGTTACAATGGAATGATGCATAGGCTAATTTTGTGGGTAATCGTGTTATGGAAATTTGCTATTTCACAGAAGCAAACCAGCAGTCATTTGTATCATGCCATTCTCATTTACTTTTCCGTGATTATTTCCCTTTTCAGCTTTCCGAATTAGACTGGTGCAGTGGCCCTGTTTGGCTCAAAGGTCTTACAGATAACTGAACAAAATTAAAGGTTAAGCCAAATGAAACTTTAGGTTTTCAGATTGCAAGAAAGAAATGTAAATCTTAGTATAACTTTAAAAATTGATAAAATAAAGTGATACAAGAGGTTCTTTAGATTTTCAAAAACGATAAAAAGTTTTAGGTAAATAAAGAGATTTATCAAAAATTGCAAAAAGAAAACGGTACATCAAGAGCCTTTCCTATTCATTTACAAGATACAGGAACCTAAAATTGTATTTCTTTCACTTGTTCAGATGGAGAATTTTCCACACACTAGAGACCCCATCAATGGTGTTTTGACCATGCGAGATCAGAATCTCGTAAGAAGAGTAAAAACAAAATTATTCTTATGTATTTCAATACCCAATTTTATTACCTCCTAAGAATTACACCATTGCCTGTTTGATCAGAGATTACCATTCAGATCAGAGAAGCATTGTCATACTGACATGCAAGCACTAACTGTTCTAACAGAAGAATTCTGGAATCATTAGTGCAAGGCACACATTTAGATCAACTGTAAAACAGTGTAACAGTTTTCAGCTAAACTTCCTTCTAGTACATGCATTCAATTACCATTAGACAGGGTTTGGGATGCTTTCACGTTTGAAGTTACCGGCATAGATCTATGTGGCCCTCCAATTTTCAAAAATAAAAATTAAGCCTGGATAGTATTGTTTTACATGTGCTGTGTTTCAATGTGTGCATCTGAAACTGGTGATATCCATAAGTATGGAATACTTCATTCAAGTGGTTTTGAAAACAGCACAGTGAGTTCAACATGTAAAATCTGATGAGACAATTTAGGTACCCCATTTTGATGGACGTTAATAGCTCTTGAGAATGTCAAGATAATATGTTTTGTGCTAACAAGTTGTCCATCCTTATGGATTTTAATTCAATCAGCCTCATATGTTTTACTTAGCAAAGATTTTAAAATCTTTAATTCTTCCTTGGAGACTGATATCAGGTGAATTTCTGAAAAGATACTTTTAGATGTATTCAAAAAATTATGTGAAGCCACACTAATAGAATTCTTGTAAAAATTTGTCATTTTCAACACAGATGAATGTGTAACATTTATTGTCCCAATAAGCAGAGATCTTGAGTAGAGATTTTTTTATTATTTTCGGCTCAGCAGCTGAGACCACAATGTATTTATGGACTAACAACGGTGACAGATTTTTAAGTTGACTAGCAATGACTAAGAACTTAGTACATTTGATGCTCTCAAGTAACAATGGCAAAAGTGCATAATCTCTTAAAAGTTCCAAAAATTTTCCCTTCCATGTGATTGGGAGGTGAATTTAAAGTTGCAATATTTTAAATAGAAAGATTTGAGTCCGACTGCCCCACTCACCATACAGCTTAACAAGTGAACACAGATCCCTGTGTTAAGGCTAGCCTGACTTCTATGCAAACACAGAAGCCCCACAGTCAGCTTTCCCAAAAGCTGAAGTAGTTCCCTAAGCCACAGACACTAAGGACTAGTAAGCGGGTCATTGACACCAGCAAGGGCAGCTAAGTGCCTCCTATATAGGCTAAAGCAGGAAAGAGTACTATGCCCCTGAACTATCAGGGTCCTCTTTTCCAGTTGTATGGATCTACATGCACTGCAAATACATATGTAATTTTCTACCATGCTATGACAGAAACAAAAGAATCGTGACTGCACCTCACAGTGAGCCCCATGCTCCGTAAGAAGAGACAAGGGAGAAAGAAGGAGAAGTAAAAGCTAAGAGAAGAGAAAAAAGCAATGGGCTCCAGGATCGTAGCACTCCATCACTATGAAGGTCTTGCCTGCTATGTTTTAGCTAGGCACACTGGAATTGCCTTCATGCCTCAGGTGGAACCAGGCTGCATGCCAGGAACTATGCTTGCAACATACTTCACTCATTTTGCCCAGTGACACCACCACCACCTTGCAATGGTTAGGCTGCATAGCAGGACTTTGTGGGGGGGAGGAGCAGTTAATAAGTAAATATCAAAAACATTAACTTTAAATCTATACTCCAGTACAAAATAGCTAAACGGCATTAAATTTAAAACATTTCAGTTACTTGATTCATAACATGAACACTCATTTTGGTGTCCATATGTTTAGTACAGTATTAGTAGATTCTGGTTTTACAATTAGATAAAAACCAAATTAAATTTGCATACAACTATAAAATTTTCCTAAAATGAAGTACCAAACTTTGCTTTAAAAAAACAGCTGTTCATCAGCATCATTTAAAATATTAGGTTTATTCACACTGAAATTCTAAGTTTACTAAAATTGAAAAAACACGAAAAACATTGAAAACACATTATACATTGAAAAAACAAAAACTTTCGTAATCTATACAGTAAAAAGTACAAAATCAGGCCTCCGGCCATGCCAGACTTGCGACTTTTCCAGATATGAGATCAGCCATTCAAATCTTGTAAGACATACAGAAATTTTTAAAAAAAGTTATGAAATAATGAAGTATTTATGACCTTAAAAGAAATAAAAATTTACCCCCAAAAACCTATTTGTTTGCTTTATTAAGCATTTTTTCAATGCAAGTTATTTAATTTGCTTCTTTGTGTTACTACTTCTTTTTAATTCCATACATAGCCATAATTTCTTGTTCAGCCACAAAATTCCATTCTTCAAAGTGGCAATCACAGGATTCTTTCAAAAGGTCCTGTAATTGCAGCATTGAGAATTTTCACTGAATTATTAATAGAAATGTTTTCATTCTCAATATCTCTTTCGTCACTCTCAGTAGCAATATCTGGGTTTAGAACCATACTACAGATTTTTCCATCCGTTAGTTGAATGATAATTGGAACACTGTCATTGCAATGAAAACGTTTGTTGTATCATCATTTATTTAGCACTTTTCCACAAATTCCATTAATTTGAAAATTCTCCTTTTTGTTTGTGATATCTGAAAACCTTCAAATTTGTGTCCATCATCATAATACCTTATCTAGCATATGCTATACACTATTGGCCATGTATCATGAGATTGGCAGACATGTTGCTCCACTCAATTTTTTCTTGCTTCTATCCCATGCTGATAAAGTTAAGTCTCAATTATATCAGTTTAGTTATTTATTATATCTATGACTATTTCCTGCACATGCTCAAGGTGTATTTGAGTAAATTCTAAAAATTTTACCATCCCTAAATTTTACATCCGAGTGCCTTCTCTAAATTCTACAGATTTTGCTATCTATTAATTTTGCTGTTCGGCACTTCTCTAAATTATAAATATTTTGCTTTCTCTAAATTATAAAAATTTTGCCTTCTCTAAATTATAAAAATTTTGCCTTCTCTAAATTATAAAAATTTTGCCTTCTCTAAATTATAAAAATTTTGCCTTCTCTAAATTATAAAAATTTTGCCTTCTCTAAATTATAAAAATTTTGCCTTCTCTAAATTATAAAAATTTTGCCTTCTTTAAATTATAAAAATTTTGCCTTCTCTAAATTATGTCACTCTGTGCTCCTGCACCAGTGCTGGGTTTAACTGAATAACAAATCTATTATTCTCACTTCAAACAGCATAAAATGCAATGCTTGTCACTATGAGTATCATTTACATATTATTTTTTGCATATAGAAAAAAATTTCTATTAATTTCTCCTCATCAACATAACATTTAGCAACAGAATTAGCTGAGATCTGTAATCATCACCAAGCTTAATGTCAGTATGTTTACCATGTTCTTTAATATTCAATTACTACTACTGAAAATTTAAAAAATTGCTTAAACATTGCTGCTTGAGTCATTTCACTAGCTGTGGTGCAATCATGTGATGAAAACTGATGAAAGAAAAAAATTCACCACATGGCATCAATGCCAAAGTGAAATTAAGAATCGGGAAATTCCACATTTTGTTATGAAAAAATATCAAATATGCAAGCATAAAATTCTTAAAAAAAGATTCTGGCAATCTGGAGGTCCAGATTCAAGATAATTTTGGGTATTGGATGTCCAGATTTCGAACTTTGTACTGTAATTTGTTTTCAGTTCTATCAGTTGTGATTCTATGCGTTGAATTCTGTCTTTCAGCAACACTTTCCTCAGTAATATCAAAATATGAAAAATATTTACAAAATTTTGTAACACTAGCACCAAATAAAAATACCTTTCTTAGTAAGGATTCAGCAACAACTTCAAGAGACTTTGCTCTAGCATCGGCTTTTGCTAAAATAGCAGAAGCTTCACCTAAAAATATAAACAAACATTTAAGGATGCATGTACAGTGACATAAATGCCTTTATATAAAACTAGAATTATTAACATTTCCTCCTCTAACCATGCCAATGGTAGCTTCCCTCCACCCAAAAAAGAGATGACATGCATTTACATACTTTTACTACAGCTTAATAAGTTTACACATCTTTTACGATATATTTAGTATATATATTAATGTAAATGGTTCATATTTTTTAACATATACAATGTATTTTTAGTTTTATTTTAATAAAATAAAACTAAAAATTCCTTATAAAAGAAGAATTAAACAAAAAATGAAACCTACATCATACACTTACTATCTATTTTCAGATTCCATTTTAAAAACACATCAAATATTAAAATCATCTACATGAACAAGTTATTTCAGATGTATCAGTATGAAAAGGATTTTAAGTTTATAATATATTCAGTCTTACAATACTTATCTTGATTAATTATTAAAGCACTTATAAAATAGTATTTCATTTTCAAATCAGGTTCAGTTGTGATAAAAAGTGGATTTACTTTAACAGCACAGGCCAAAAAGGGGGTTGGTCTGCTTCCGGTAAGCCCATTGACAGCATCGCAAAGTGCAATTTAACTAACAAAAAGACCATGTTTTGTATCTGTTGGGACTGCTGTGGTATTATTCACAAACAGTATCTGGAAAAAGGGAAAACCTTTGACAGTAAGGTGTACAGCAAGACGCTAGTCCATGTTGATGCTGCTATTAAGAAAAAACATTGAACTGAATTCCAGGAAAAAAAGGTAATGTTCCATCAAGATAATGCAAAACCACATGCGTCTGCATGCACCAGTTGGACTCTGTATGAATTCGAATGGGATCCGTTGCCATACCCACTATATAGCCCTGGCATCGCTCCTTCGGACTTCTACCTTTTTTCACATGTGCAACTACAATCTTAGTAGTGCTATCTTCCATTCTGCAAAAGACATTCGAAATGAGCGAAATGAGGTTGATCTATTTTTGGAACCGCGGCCACTAAGTTTCTGAGCTGAAGACTTTGGAAAACTACTAAAGCATTGGCAGAAAATCTTAAATTTCGATGGTGATTACTACCCACTTACAATAAGGTACTGCTTTCATGTCTTTTCCTAACTTTATTAAGAATGTTTTTGGCAGAAAATTTCTGTTACAACCAGATACATCTACAAGACACTATTTTCTTTGTCCTTTACTGAATAATTCTCCAGAAAACAAGAGATAACCAGTAAATAACATCACACACTTCCATAAGCCAATTTTTACATTTAAGCAGTAAAAACTACTACAGATTCTTATATAAATACAAAGCACAAAAAAGTTTCTAGTTAATCTGGACTATCCAATAGGTTAAATCACTTATATAAAATCTTAACTGACATTAAGAATTTTCCCATAATTAAAGACTAAATAACCCTTTCACAAGAATTCTTCCATTTACTTTGTAAAAAAACCTGGAACAGCCTTCCAACAAGAACTGCCATTTCTTCAGAGATTTTTTTGAAAAGCTGAAGGTATGAATGTTTCATGGAGTAAGAGCTGAACTTTAAGACAGCTGACAAGTACCTCCTGTTTAAAGGCATGTGACACTGCCAGCATGCAGGGACACACATTTTTCATCAAGTTCCCAAAATGAAACATCATCAAAGAACAAAATGACCAACAATTTGTGAGCAGAATGGTTAACTCTTGAAATCATTGCACATTGATGCCTTGGACTTAATTATGACACATGGTTTTATTACCTGAAACAATGCACTTAACGAAGGTACTGCTTTCGAGGCTGAAATGCATCTGATGTACAAGACAGCAGTCATATAATTAGCTTTCTGATAACTATTCAGCACCCTAGTGATTGCACATCTTGCTGTATACTAAATCTTTTATGATACTTTGAACACTGTCACTCATATCATAAAGATCTCTTAAAAGTTAAACTGATAAGTGGGGTGTCACCCTCATCACATCAAAAATACATCCCATGCTGTCAGCCATTATTTTGGAAAAGAATAGTTTCCCTGATTGCATTACATCTGCAGAGAATTGCAATCACTAACTCTGAGCTCCATTCCACAAGAATGGTTTTAAACAGACCTGTATCACCATACACTTAACCATTCCGCAATGAATGTTCAAATGTTCAACAGTTTGTAACCTTCTAAAGTCAAAAATGGTAAGCATAAGTTGGTCTTATTTGGATACATTCAGTAACAAAACTACCAGAAACTAACAAAACTTATTAGTTTTGTACAGAGCTTAAGACCACGGAAAAGAGAACAGCAGACTTTTCGGAACGACGTAACCAAACATGGGAAATAAAAATTGTCACGTGTAACTTTGTTTTCAGCCCTCGGATTTGAGAAAATTTATTCCTCCAGTCATATACTGCTTGAAAGAATTATATTCGTAGAGGTTCATGGTTAGAAGGTATTGGACTCTTCTTTGTTTTCATAGCTACACATCCTCCACTAAAATTCCTCTATTACCATTTATACCATTCTCTCTATACTCACAAGTGACAGTTTAACCATTTCAATTCTTTTCAATAGTGTGCTTTGAGGGGGGGGCAGTCTATTTCTATCATCCTGTAATACAGTATAGCATTTTATATATTCAGGGCTTAGCTGGAGTCCAGTTGAGCACTTCCTTAGTTTTTGAGAGAAATTGTAATTCTAACTGAAAAAAAGACTATGTATAATACTTTAATTATTTACTGCTTATTTAATAATTTATTAAATTTGTATTTTTTTTACTTTTTATAAAATTTTGTTTTGTTATTGTTAGTTTATTATTCTAATAATTAATTACTTTATTATTTTAAATATTTAGTATTTATTTTTGTTCCTCTTTCCTGATAGTTTCCTACAGAGCTCTGGAACTTGTAATTTTAGAAATTAAGCCCTTGTTTTGTTTTCTGCATGTTATGCACAGAATTCTGAAGTCAGCAGACATTTCACCAATGCCTAGAAATTGTCTTTATATATCTTTACCTTGGACATGGTAGTTCATTCGGATGTTCCCAAAATATTTTTTAAATTACAATGTTTTTAAAAATGCAATTTCCTTACTATTGTTTAAATAATATTAAATTTCATATATTTAAAAGAAAAGCATACCTTGAGCTTTATTTATCTGTTCAGTTTTTTCTGCTTCAGATGCAAGAATCCTAGATCTCTTTTTACCTTCAGCAACATTGATTTCTGCTTCTCTTATACCTAAAGAAAAGATACAATTTTTGTTTAAGTTATACATTCACAATAACATACTTCTCAGTTTACACTATATTAATTCTGAAAACAAAAAATAACTTTTTGGCATATTTTCTTAAATCCAAGGCATAAAAAAGAAAGCCATAAATAAATGTTTTAAATAACAAAACAGTGAACAAGTGTCCATGTGTATATTTTCTGTGTCAGGTTAGCCTTCTCTCTCTAATGACATTAGTGCTTAAGAAAAACTTAAATTTTTAGAAGAAACTTTCAATTGTTGTTATAATGAATTTCATTGCTAAAAGCTTGGAATAACAGTAAAAGCCTAATGCAAATTTATATCTGAAAAAGCTTCATCACCAGCATTACTTAAAGAAAGAAAGGAAAGAAGGATTGGATTTAAAAGTTTTCAAAACAGAAAAGCAGAGAAATGTTTGCACTGAATGTCTGCCACCCAATCAGTATAGTGGTTAGTGATACTGATTGCCAGAACAATGGGGCTGGTTTGAATCCTGGATAAGACATGGATGTTTGTAAGCATACAGAGTCTGTGCATCAAATGATACTTAAAGTATATAGTGATCTGAAAGCTGAGAATGGTAAAGAAAGAGGGGTGAGAGACCCTACGACAAATAACTAGGGATTTCGGAAGTAACTAGATATTTGCATTTTGCAAATAGCAATTAATACAGAAAAATTATGCAAAATAAAACTTCGATAAATTTCAATCCAAAATAATGAATATTTTTTGTTCAATGATCAACTGGCTGCAATTATTTAGCAAACATCTTACAAAATAAAATTGCCTTTACTTTACACATGCATTTACATATCAAAAGACAAGCATGTTTTCAAAAGACAAGCATGTTTTCAAAAGACAAGCATGTTTTCAAAAGACAAGCATGTTTTCAAATGGTCAAAATACATTTAAAAACTAGAAATCGTAATATTCCTCTACTTCATCAAAGAAACCTTCCTAGTATGTTGTAGCTCAGAAATGAATACACAGATGAAGTATTAATAACAGAACTGTCTATTTGATTACTCTGAGTAAAACACCAGTCAATTCTTTCAGTTTGGCAATTCAGTAACATAACCGAGAGTTCAGTAATTTAACTTTTGGTAGCTCTGTTATATAGCCAATTAACACAAATCTTTCAGATAAGTGTGCAGTACTTGGACATAATTGATGCTAGACTTATCTCCACTTTGAATGCTCAGCCAAGCCATGAAATGGCTCAACATGTAACAGGCCTTGTTGGTGTTTATAGCATGTACTCTTGCAATTCAAATCTTAAGGCAAGGATTTAAACAGCATGTGTTTCCAGTGATATTGCAGGACATCAAATGGTAACTTCTGAAAGATGCACTTTGCATATTTTTAACAGAAAATTAAAAGCCTCAAATTTTCAATATTTAATTTCTAGCCTAAAGGGGCAATTTACATAGAAGGACTATTCATTTCATTTTGGCATTGATTCACTATAAGCATTGCTTCACTTTTCAAATTGTTGCCACCATATATTATCGCCCTGTATTATATTTAAAGAAATTAAATAAGAAGAATCTGCATTAACGTATGTATGTTTCTCGCATTGTAATGAAACAATGGTACCTAGAGACATCAAATTTTGAATAACAGTCTTCCTGCGAATATGGACATCTGGAAGCCAAAATTTGAAATTTGGGATTTTTTTTATTATCGATTTCATATTTTGTAAAACTGAAATGAATTTTTGACTAACATACTCAAGGATTTCAAAGCAACCAATGACAACACCGTACAGAAAAAACATTTTTATCTCCAGCGTGCGAGACTGTGTATCGGAAATTCTAAAGATATGCTCATTTTAAAATTATTCTGGCACTATATAAAACTTTATACAACAACCTTATGCTTTTCAAATCAACATCTTTTCTAGTTTTATTTTCTAAACATAGTATCACATACCCAAATTCTCACAAAGCTAAAAACTTTAGTCAGTGAAGATGTCTTCTAAATATATTTCAAGCTTACTTCATTTATTATCATAAAGATGTTCTCCTTTTTGTCACTATTTTAGTTAACCAAATGACTGTTAAAAAAGAAGAATACTGGAATGTTTAACTAAATTCTGCCACATTATGCTGAAAATGATACACTACTTAAGACATCATCCGTTTGATAAAATTAATTGGTTTATGCGATTTACATCATTTAGCACAAAGAAATTAGAATATTTTTCCAAGGATACGTTCAGTTCAGTTGCTCACATGAAGAAACTGCTAAAGCAAGCTCATCTCGTTTATATACTTTTGGCACTTCTTTTCAAGTACAGCACTTTCATCACCATCAGAAGGTTAAATGGCACTTTTAAAAACACATTAATTTACATCTTACAATAAAATATGATATTATTTATAAACTTAATATTTACTACATCAAATGAAAAAGGAAATCTCAATTTCAGACACTGACTAGAATTTTAGTAGAGCACAATTATCTGTTCCTGCCACTGATAAGGATATACCAAAGCAAATATGACATGAATGAATAAGTTGCTAAGAAATTGGGAGGAAAAAAGGAATTAACAGACTACACACTAATAAAAATTACATATTTAAAAATTATATTTAATTTATATATAATTTAATGTTCAAAATCAAATTTAATTATTTTTCAGCAAAAAATTATCACAGTTATTAAATCATTTTATACTCTAAACAGATTAAAGAACAAAATTAAATGTTATTCAATCCCTTAATCTCATACTTATATCTGAAAATATTTTACACACTGCTCATCAAAATTAAAGGATACGGACAGAAACAAAACTAAACTGTTACTTTGAAAATGATTAAAAAGAATTTGTACAAAAGTATCATTTAACAAATTACCATGTTTGCCAGTTCCTTAACTTTAAAACAGGATGTCAAAATTATGAAATTTAAGAGCAATGGAAAAATTACCTTCAATATCTTGCAACTAATCTTTCTTTAATACGACATACGGTCACCTCAGACAAAAATATAAATCTCACATCTTGATTTCATACAATTTACAAAACTGTTTTGTCAAGCCAAGTGAAATTAACTATCATATTTATGAGTGCATTTTTCAGATTTTGGACATTCTATGGAGGCATTTAATCATGCTTCAGTTTAGCAGCCTGTGATATATCGCACATGCTCAATCATGTTCAAGTCTGTTCAACTTATTCACATAAGTCACACAATCCAATTTGATTGATGTCTTCGGTTTCCATATATTCAGGAAACAAGAGATATCCAATCCAAATGCATATCGTCATTCATTAGCAAAATATCTGAGCCAACAGCACCTTTGATCATTCCTTACATGGGATTCTAAGACCTGTCACCATGACTGATTATAACATCTCCATCAAAAACCAACAACTTGCTGTAGTCATTTTTGATAATTCCTCTCCAAATTATGAAACTGCTTCCATGCAAATGGGATTTTTTATAAACAAGGGAAGGCAAGTTGTGTATTTCTGAATACCTCCAGATAAAAGAACATCTGGAATCAAAGTTCAAGCTACATCTGGGCACATAATAAATCATGATCCCATTCCTCCTGGCTCCACTGAACATAACACCACCACTTTATGCAGATGTCTTTGGAAGATGAAGTGAATGAGAAGCAAATGATTGTTTTACCTGTATAAAGGTGATGTGCATTTGTGTTTGTACTCCCCCATGAGTCCATAAATTAACCCCTTGCCTGTGGAATATTGGAGATAAACGTGCCAAAAAACAGAAAAATTTTCTTTTAATTTTGTTTATTATCAAAATGCTAGAAATAGATTTTTTAATAAAAACAAAATTTTAAATGAAATAACTACTATATCCAATATTTTCACATATATGGGAAATGTTAACGGATTACAGTAATTTTTGCTCAAATTATACCAAAATAAATCAAATGAAATAATTTTCAAGATAAATATAAACTAATACAACAATATTATTTATATCAACTGTCAAATTCCATGTCCCTCGTATTCTTTTGAATTTCACAAATCCTTTACAGTATGGTATATACGAAAACATGGCACAGCACACAAGCCTACATCACAGGCTTTACAATAAATTCGAGTCTCGCATGTATCCTCTTTTCCTTTTCATCAGTTTTATGACAACAAAGGAAACACTGTCTGGATGGAGAAGTCTTTCTCCAATGGGAGAATGTGTAAAGGAAAGTGTCAACTTGTAAGTGGCAACAAGTTTATATTAGGATGCTGTAGGATCCAGCCGTGACCAGTGTGCGGTCTCGTACGCAATTAATGGACTCAGATTTACCTTATTAATTTATTCACACAACGCAAGCTATATACACTTTGTACAAATAAAAATATATCAGTTAATAGAATTGTTAAATTTATAAAATTACCACACTGAACATTCAATCTCTTCCACCGAAAGTCAGTCTCCAACTCACCCTTTTTCCGCCTAGAGGGGGCTACCTATTTTTGGGGTTACAGATTTGGAGGACCAGCACTACACCTTCCCCCTAACATTGTGGTTGGGCAGGATGCCCAAACACATTCTGATAACAAAGCCTGGTGCTCACAACTTAACATTATAACTACTTTTCAACTAAAGGAAAATATTACAACATTTTCATAACAAAATATTAACTCTTATATGTAAACATTTTAAAGAAAAACTTCAAAATGATTAAAAATGTTATACTTAAATTATCTAATTCCTGTAAGTAACTAATTTCGATAACTTTACAAATATAACTTAAAGAAATATCGTGCAATAAGCTTTTAAAAAATAAAAATATTAATAAATCTAAATAGCAAAATTAAAGTCTTTACGAATTGTCCATAATTTTTTTTGGGGGGAGGGTCCATAATTTTTTTTTTAAATGTTCATTCTGCAATCAGCCTGGACAGATTTGGACTCCTGGTAAATGTTTCATGTCGATATTGTATTTTTGTAAGGTAAAAGCCCAACGCTGTGATCTAGATGACTGCGGTGCACATTTTGTCAGGTAAGGTAAAGGATTGTGGTCAGCGTAAAGTTAAACTTTAGGTCCAAAAATGCAGGTTTCAAATTTCTTCAAACTCCACACAATAGCATATACTTTCTCTTTCAATTGTAGACCACAACTGCTGAGCTCAAGTTAACTTCTGGCTTGCATAGGCTATGGGATAATTGCGTTCATTGAAATTTTGTGATAAACATGCTGCAACTCCTATTTGTGAGGCATCACAATGTATAATAAATGGTTGCCCTAAAACTGGTGTATGCATTGAAGGAGCTGTAATCAAAACATTCTTGAGTTCCTCAATAGCAATGTCATGCTCTTCTCTCCATGGTGTTTCTTCAGGTATCTTCTTTTTTGTAAGTTCAGTAAGTGGATATACTAATTCAGAATATTTTGGAATATAGTCTCTATAATTATTATATAGGCCTAATAAACTTCCAAGTTGCTTCTTGGTTTTCGGTTTTGATAATCTGGAAATTGCTTTTACGTTCTCGGGATCTGCTTGATGTTTTTCAGATCCAATTACATGATCCAAATACTTGATTTGCGGTTTGGCAAAATCATAAACAGTCAATATCCAACTTAGTGAGTATCATACTCAAATGAACCATAGGAGATTTCCAGTTCTTTGAAAAAATTACAATGTCATCAATATATGCAAAGTCTCTGTATTCATAGAGTGATTTATTAACTTCACTTTGAAATCTTGCTGCAGCATTTTTCAAACCAAAACTCATAACTTTAAATCTGTACTGTTATAGATGAGTTTTAAATGAAGTGTAATCATGACTTTCAGGATCCATGGGAATAGCCCAATAACCTCATAATAAATCCAGTGTTGATATTAGCTTGTTCTACTGAATGTATAAGTTCTGCTGCACTTTGCATAGGAAAACCATCAGTAAGTGTTACAGAATTCAATGCATGATAATCAACGCACAATTGAATTACCCTGTCTTTCTTGTTCACACAGACTATAGGATATGCAATTTCTGCAGTGCTTTCTTCTATTAAATCAAGTTCTAACTGCTCTTCAATTTGTTCGTCAACTCTGGATGTTAAAGTTTCCGGAATCCGGTAGATATGTGGCCTTTTCCTTTCTTCATTGGGTTTTAATTTTATTTTGTGAAAACCCACCTTTGCAATTTTCACTTTACCTGTAAATAACAATTCGTGCTTTCTTACGAGTTGTTGAATTTGCTGCTGCTGATCACTTGTTAAATATTCAAGTTGCAATTTGTGCAGAACAACTTTTATATCTTGAGATGAAGCTTGCGGAGTTGGATGAATCTCTCCAAATTCTTCTTCATTTTCAAAAAATAACTCCCAAGTCATTTACTCTAGCAACATACTTTCCGATTTTATCCACGTGAACATGTCTTACTTTCTCATCTCAGAGTTTGACTTTATATGAATGAGGTGGAGAGTACTTTATAAGCTCCATTGGACCAGTCCATCTTGCACAGTTTATTGGACGAGTCAGGAATCAGCAAATAAACTTCATCTCCTACTTGAAATTCTTTAGGTATAGCTCGACGATTAAAGTAACTCGAATAAGCTACCTGCTTCTCAGATGCTATCAAAGATGCTTGGTCAGCTGCTCATTCCAAGCTTATTTTCATTTCTCATAAATAATCAACAACTGATTGCTTCATATTTAAAGGTATTGACATTTCACAACTCCAACTGGACTTCAGAAAACTCACTGCACCACGTATCTCTCGACCATACATTAACTTGAAAGGAGAAACCCCTGTAGTAGAATTGGGAACCTCTCAATAAGCAAACAACAAATACGGCAGATCTTTATCCCAATTAGATCGGCCCATGCAGATGATGCGATGCAAAGCATTTTTTAAAACTCGGTTGTACCTCTCAACAAGACCGTTACTAGCTGAATATCCCGAAACTGAAAATTTCGGATGACATCCAATACGCTTCATAAATTCTTATGTCAGTTGAGAAATACAGTTTCTTGATCACTTGCTATAATTTTCGGAATATCAGTTCTTGTAAATATTTCCAACAAAGCATCACAAGTAGCTTTTGCTGTTAAAGAACATAATGGAATGGCTTCTGGCCAATGTGAATGTTGATCCATTAGACATAATACGTATTTATGTTTCCTACCGGAAGGAGGTTCTATAAGACCGATATTAACAAATTATATCAATTATTATATCAATATTAACAACTTTGAATGGTAAATAAGGTCTAGAACTGGGGTTATAGGAATTCGATCTGTTATTTTCTCGGTACTTCTTAAGTGACATGGTTCGCAAAATAGGCAGTACTCTGTAATATCTTTAGCCATATTGGGCTAGTAAAAATTATACCTAATTCTCTCTTTTGTTTTCTCTATTCCCATATGAGCCCCGAAAACAGATTCATGTGCTAATTTTAAAACATTTTTTCTTTGAATCTTTGGAAGAACAAATTACTGAACTGAATATCTCATTACTTTATTCTTATGGAAAATTATATTATCAAGTTCCATAAAATTTCCTTTTCCCCATTTTAAATTAATTTTTACTTCTTCTAAAGTTGGGTGAGACATCTGCTCCTCTCAAAATTTCAATACATCGTTACACTGATCATTTCTGAACATCTGTACTGGAGTTATCACTGAATGCGTGTTGAGATGATGTGTATCATTATTTTTCCTTTTAGTTTCTTCATATGACAAAGGAATGTTTATTTCAGGCATATTTGACTCCAGATAGTCTAAACATTTCTTCGATGCGCTTTCTAAATTCGTTTCCCACATTAAACTGCATCTGTCACATTCTTTAGGTATAGCTCGACGTTCAAAGGTTTGTTTGGGTAATAAACAATCTATGTTCAAGCGATCCATCACCACAGCCAAAATGTCTGCTGGGTAGCTTAATAACTAAAAATCCTCATCTTTCAGCGGCATAAATAATCTTACTAATTTCGCTTCTATTTCTTCGCTGAATGCAGATATTAACTTAATTTTTTCGTTACCTTGATTGCTTGGCGATAAAATATTACCGTTTAATACTGGAATTTGTGTACCTGAATCGATAATAGCCTCAATTTCTTTATTTTCAACTAATATTTTCACATACTGCAAAGGTTGAATTTCAACTTGCTTCTTATCAAGGTATTCTGCATTAATCTGGGCTACAACTGCATCATTTTCCTGTGATTTGTTACTTTCGGAAGTAGTTTTACTTTGATTTTTACGTTTAAATTTTTTCTGGCAGCCTTTAGCTACATATTAGAAAGATCCACAAATATAACATTTTTTTAAAAATTTAGTAATATTTGGATAAACCATCCGGTTTTCACATAGGAGGGGGTACATAGCGGGTACTTTTGGTTTCAATATTCGATGTTTTCTGAGAACAGTTACCATTTAATGATTTTCTTTTGCAAGCTAAGAAGTCTCATTCCTTTCCAATTTCCGAGGGTTTTAATCAGCTATCACCCTGTTTTATATTTATATGCATGGCTATCTCACAATCAAGAGTCTACATTAATTTATTGGCTACAATAAATTCATAAGCAGTATTTAAATCATTTGCATTCCTTAACGTGCAATAGTATTTCCAATGTATCTTTAACTGGGTTTCAAATTGTGCATGTGTTTCCCCTGACTGGCGTTTAGCCTTACGAAACATATATAAACATGCTTGAGCAGTTGGCTGATATTCTTTTAAGATTTTATTCTTAACTACTTCATAAATTTTGACATCATCTTCACTAACATAAATCAATGCATTTGTTGCATTTTCAACTAAAAGATTTATCAAAATTTTGGCTTTGTATTCTTCTGGCACATTTTAAATCTCAAATGCTCTTTCTAGCGAAGAAAAATAAAGTGTCCACGATTTCAGACGAGTCAGAATGGATATCGTTAAAGTTTTTATGCTCCTAATTAAATTTTCTAACAATGTGTTATCCGAAAGATTGAAATTAGATAAAACTCTAAGTTTTGCAATTTCTAGTTCATGTTCCTTCTCTAATCTAAACTTTTCTAATTCCTCAGCTGATTTCCTACCATTAATTATGGATATTAGCATAGATTTAACGAATTCAGGATCAGTTTTGTAATCATTACTGTTAATAATTTTATCTTTCAGTTCCGTGAGTTTAACACTTTCATCTGCATCGTGACCTAGTTCTTTTGCCAATAGAAATAAATCTTGTTTTTTGAGACCTTTAACTGAGAACATTTTGCAACTTTCTTGTTACTTTGTAATATAATGGTAATTAGTTCAAACTATTATAGTACTTGTAATTTATCGCATTATACAGTTTATGTAACTACAATTCACAGAGTCCCTTTAAAATAATAGGTAAGCATAAATCACTTACCATTTCTAGGTTGAGACTAGTTTTGATTCTAATCTTGTAGCACTGCACCTAGTTTGTTTTGTTTTCACTGAAGACGAGAAAATAAACTATATACACTAATAATAAATAAACTCTCTAACGTAGTATCACTTTTAATATGAAGTAAGCCGTCCACATGACTGAACAATGGTATATTTTTCACTAAAGAATACACAATAGCATTTTCTTACACTATTAATCACCATAAGCAGATCACGTTGTTACACTATATATATATATATATATATATATAAAAGCAAAAAGAATTCTCGATACCATGACAACCATATGACATCACACGGCGGTAATGCCATCTGTTGCAGTCTGGATACACTAAAATTCTTGAGGTATTAAAAAAAGTAAACATAGCCCCCGGCCTTGAAGCCTTCTAAGGGTTCAAAAAAGATAAAACAGTTAAAGTACATAGCATAAACAATACAGAAAAAAGAATTTAAAAATTTAACTAAAATTACAGTTCAATGATATGAGAAAAGTCATTAGTTCATAGTTCACATTTTATCATCACTAGGAATAAGACACAGTTTGGTCACTGCTGTTCTAAACTCACCAGCGGCTGTATATACTCTAGCCACTCGTACTTTATTATCACTACCTGGATGACTTTGGACAATTCTTCCAATTCTCCATTGGTTTGGAGGCAATTGTTCGTTTTTAACCAGAACTAAATCACCACATTTTAGATTTGGAGACTCACGAAACCATTTAGCACGTTTTCGAAGAGTTGCAAATACTCTGCACACCATCGGTTCCAAAAAATGTTGCAGAAGTTGTTGAACTAAAGGCCAACGTTTAAGTCTGGAAGACTTAACATCACTCAAGTCAGATTCAGGAATGGAAAGCAAAGGTGCTCCAATCAGAAAGTAAGCTGGAGTCAATGCACTAAGGTCGTTTGGATCACTAGACATCGTGCATAGAGGACATGAGTTCATACATGCTTCCACTTGTGTAAGCACTGTCAAATATTCCTCATAAGTTAGAAATGTGGATCCCAACACTCATTTAAGATGAAATTTCATGGATTTCACATTAGATTCCCACAAACCACCGAAGTGAGGGGATGTCGGAGGATTAAATGACCAACTTATGCCTTCTGAGGTAATGAAATTAGATACATCATTGCTTTTCTCAATGCAAGCTACACTTTTATAGATCTCCTTCAGCTCCTTACTAGCACCTTTGACGTTAGTTGCAGTCACTCAAAATTTCAGACGGTTTGCCACGTCGGGCAATAAATCTTTTTAGAGCTGCTAAAAACGTTGAAGTAGACAGGTCACTGACTAACTCCAAGTGTACAGCTTTTATAGAGAAGCACACAAAAATGGATACGTAGCACTTGAAAGTTTTTGCTTTTCTCCCAACTTGGGACTTAATTGTATATGGACCAGCATAATCAATACCAGTAACTGTAAATGGTCTTGAAGGTTGAACTCTGGGCGAGGGTAAATCACCCATTAACTGGCTCACAGTCTTTCCTCGATTTCCAATACAAGGAATACATCTATGAATTATCTTTCTCACAACATTTTTACCGATAGAATCCAAAATTGCATTTGTAAAATGCTCATCAATAACTCTTGGCTAGCATGCAAATAAATCAGAAAGAAACCATGCCTCATCGTAACATGGTAATGAGTTAAGATGAGATTTGTGATGTGACCTTTTGGACGCAAAATAGGATGTTTGCTATTTTCAGGAATGTTTGCATTTTTCAATTGACCGCCTACACGAATGATGCTTTCCTCATCAAAGTAGGGTGTTAATTGTATTACTCGACTACACACACTTTTTAATCCCTTCGATCTTTTGAAGCAAGAGAGTTCTTGAGGAAAATAAGATTCTTGTACACTTTTTACTATTATTTTGATAGCTAACCTAAGCTCATCAGTTGTCAGCAAACCTCTCAAATGATTTTTAGCGGAGTTTCGACAGTTATAAATGAATCTAACACACAAAGCAATTATACAACAAGTTATTATAAAAGTTTTGTTATAATACTGTATAATACAATTATACAAGTTTTGTCCAAGACGAATACCATTTAAAATTATTTTCTTTTACTGTACAATACACTGAAATGCACTTTTTTCTTTCTTCTCTAAGAATGTTTTCATAATCCACATCAGCACAAAGATGTTCACTTTCAGGACAAGTTTCAAAATCACACGAATATAACCAAGTAGGTTTTAAACACCAGCACTCACAATTCAAAAATTCGGCTGAGAACACACCTCTTGTACCTGACGAGAAAATGAACTGTATACACTAATAATAATTAAACTCTCTAACGTAGTATCACTTTTAATATGAAATAAGCCGTCCACATGACGACTGAACAATGGTATATTTTTCACTAAAGAATACACAATAGCATTTTTTTACACTATTAATAACCATAAGCAGATCACGTTTTGAATACACACTCTATATAAAAAAAAAAAAAGCAAAAAGAATTCTTGATACCAAGATGACCATATGACATCACACAGCGGTAACGCCATCTGTTGCAGTCTGGAAACACTAAAATTCTTGAGGTTTTAAAAAAAGTAAACAGCGCCGCTATAGGATCCAGCTGTGACTGGTGTGCGGTCTCATATGCAATTAATGGACTCATACTTACCTTATTAATTTATTTGCATACTCAACGTAAACTATATACACTTTGTACAAATAGAAATACATCAGTTAATAGAATTGTTAAATTTATAAAATTACCACACTGAGCATACTGAACATTTGGCCTCTCCCACTGAAAATCAGTCTCCAACTTACCTCTTTTTCCACCTAGAGGGCGCCACCTATTTTCGAGGTTACAGTTTTGGAGGACCAGGCACTACAGATACCCTGTTCCTGTCTGCCAAATGTATGGCTTATTGTCTTCAATGATTTATTCCACCATTGAGATTCTGTAATTCTACATTTTGCATAACTTGCTTCTACATCACCAGATTCTGCATTTTCTACAGCCTGACAACTGATAAATAATAAAGGAATTCCAAAGTACTTGGCCCGGAAGATGGGAAAACATCTTTACGTAGTATTTCTTTCCACGTTTTCTGACAATGGAATAGTCTAAGATGTTCATCAACTTTTATCAACACCTCCCACAGTGTTGTTATAGTCAGCAACTGCTCTAGGTTTCAATTTCTTTTGCTTCTTCCAATCAAGAAAGCAGATAAATTTGTTTCTTGACATGCCATTTTAGGACTGTGACTTTCCCACGCTGGAAAAGCAAAACATCATCTTTTTTTTCTTTCTTTTTAAAATTGAGTGGTAAGTCCTTCCTGATTGCACGCAAAGTTTCGTATATGTCTGCAGAATATTGTTGCACAAGCTCATCAGTTAACTGCGGAGAAATACAATAATTATCTGTGACCAAGCAATATCCTTTGCCTAACAGAGGTTTCATAAGTGACATAACTACTTGACCAGACATTCCAAGACGTGCATATTCGCTGTCATGCTTTGTGCCCTTTCTCATGTAGATGATGCTTGAAAAAATATAGCTTGTATTACTCTCACACAGCATAAATGTTTTTATGCCAAACTGAGATCTTTTTAGAGACATGTATTGGATCCATCCCAATCTACCCTTATATAGCATCAGGCTTTTATCACCAGTGACATCACGATCAGGGATGTAAAATGAACAAAATTAAACATTGAGAAACTGAAAAATGGGCCAAATTTTGTGCAGTTTTGCATTAGGGTGTGTTTCAAGGTCAACTTCTTCACTGTTCACAAAATGTAAATATTTTTTATTTGAAATTAGGTAGTAGGACATAACATTGCGAAAGAACGGGGTTTCAAGAAATGTCTTTTTTCAAAAAAATAAAACATTGAGACATCTGGCTTCTAAATAATACCCTGCAAAACATGTAGTAACAGAAATATTTTCATTTTGTCATTTGTAGGCACCCACCTTTTTAATCGTCATTTTGGTTTCAGATGTTGTCTTTCAATGCATTGTTTTGCTTATCTATTAGTCTATTAGCAAATCAAATTGTCATCAAAAAGTAGTTCAAAATATTGTTTTTCATGAGTAAAAGTGTCAACTGTTGCACCCACATGTGGTTGTTGCAATGGGAATCTTGATGGGGCTCGAAAACAGTTATTCAAATGTAGTGGCATCCAGGTTCTGTATAAAAGAATTCCACTTTCGTCGTCACTTTCAGATTTGTCATACCATTCTGTTGAAATAATGGTATCTGAGCATGAAGAGCCTAACAAGTATTCTTCATCATCATCCGATTCCAAAACTGCGAACATAATGTGATTTGATTGAAAATTTGGGAAGAACTGCAAAATTACAAAAAACCGACAAATGGTGTGAAACTGCCAAACTTTTCATGGGAAAGTATCACCATCTATTGGGAAAATGGTAAATTACATATTATGGATTGGACAAACTGAGTTTGGACTTCACGAAATTGAAACACCAATTTTTCTCTTGCCCGAACTCAGGTTGGGCATTCCAAAATTGCGGCATTTGCATTGCCCGAACCGAGTTTGGGTGTCACAGGCAAGGGGATTAATTGCCAGTTATGTACTTCACTTGAATAATAACTTTCTGATCATGGTACAAAAGTCATAAAAACAAAGAATTTGATTCAAAGCAAATCATAAATGAAATTACAAATTGGAAATAGAAATTATAAATTGATGAAAAATTAGTGATTGCCACATAAATGTACCTCAAAATCTTTAGTGTAGAAGAGATAAAAACATCTCCACATACATTTGAGATAAATGGTGATTACACTATTCCGCAGTCAAAGTGTTAATGAATACCGATCATTTTTAAAAACCATATTAACACATCTGAATTCCAATGTATATTTATTGAACAACACACTATCAATCACCTGACTTTCGTATCTCATTAGCTAACCTTTGCACAGAAGTTCAATTTTGTGCTCAGCTACATATCATTAACATGAATAATTACATCATACACCCTGGTTAGAAACTTTAATCAATGAGCTTTTATTCCCCAGATTTTTCCTTGATCAGCAATGTACATATTTATATTTACACAATTTAATATGCAAATTTATCTTACTGGCAGTTGATAAATTATATTTCATTTAATAAGGTAAATTCTTTTAAGCTGGATTATTTAAACACAGCTATTTGCTTATAAGAAGGAATACATCTATGAATGACTATGTAAAAGAAACTGGCTTATATACATGTTAAAAATAAATATACCTACACTGAAGTGCCACTGAATTAGAGATAGATATGGGATATGCAAATACTGTAGCGTAGCAGCAAATTTATGTGGACGTGAGGCCGCTGTGTTAACTGCATATACAGCTACTACTGTGGTCGTTATTAATCAGTCGTTTTAACTGCCAATATAGATAAAACTTCTAGATACCTTTGATCGTGGACAAATTATTGGCACTCGACACGTGGGCCATGCAGTTTCCAAAATACTCGGAGGGCGAGGATTTTCTAGGTCGACAGTGTCAAGAGTCTACTGAGAATACACTGATGGTGAGAAAATACGCTACTGATCTGCCAAATTGCAATGGACAATTATCCTTGAACAATCAATCTGTGACCTTGCCTGGGCAAGAGAACACTGAGAATGGACTCTTAGAGGACTGGAAACGAATAACATGGAGTGGCGAGTTTCGATTCAGACTACTTAATATCGAAAGGAGCCTAAAAAGATGTGTAAGAAGAGCCTAAGAATATGGCATCAGGCTCATAAACCATAAATCCAGCATAACATGTTGGGATTGTACAAAGCCATGTCGGCTTAGTCATAGTCTGGGATATTTTCTCTTGGCATGTTTGGGAGCTTTGGCGCTTGTACCAACCTCGCTTAATACGATTCGGTACATAGAGTTACTGGGTGATCATCTACATCCATTTATGTTGTCCTGTCATTCACACAGGAATGGAGTATTCCAGCAAGATGAGTATTTCCCATCAGCACAGTTTTTACTTTGCTTCTTTTTGTATGTACAGTAGGATATTTCTTTTGTGCGAGTGTAACTTCTTCAGGGGTTTTTTGTGTTAAGATATCAAAATGAAAGCAATAATTTATCAGAAGCTGAGTATACCAATTTATTACACGAAAATCTGAGTAGACAGATCAATGTAGAGCAATGTCAGTAGCTTTAGTAATAAATTCTCCCATTCTTATATGGATACTTTATCAGATTCAGAACTGCATTTATTTGCTTTAACATCTATTCCATCCGTAAATGACAACTGGCCTCATACACTCAAAGATTTACAGTCTCATACTTACATTGGTACACTTGGTATTAATTACAATGCAATGCATGTTGACCGATATATGACTCGATAAAGTATCAAATAAATCTACTTCATCGATAGTGCATAAACCACAATAGAATAAATGCAATCTTTAAAATTCACTATACTTGTTTACCATAGCAATACTCTCGCACTAGGTTCACTTAGCAGTGTTACATCTCATTCATTTTATAAATCAGTATGCACAAAAATTATGTAATCATCTGAAGAACTACTTAATCGTTGCCACATGTTCTATTCAAATACTATGATAAATCTAAAACAATGTATAAAAGAAATTAAACAAAAAAAAATCTGAAAGGTTTCACATTTTAAATTATGTCCAAAGGGGCACTTTTTAATATTTTATGTGTTCCCTTTATTAAATATCATTTTCTTCACACTTGAGCCATAAAATTCAGTTCAAAACAACATCACAAAATAATTTTAAAATGAGCATATCTTTAGAATTTCCGATACACAGTCTCGCATGTTGGAGATAAAAATGTTTTTTCTATACAGCGTTGCCATTGCTTGCTTTAAAATCCTTGAGTTTGTTCATCAAAAATTCGTTAAAGTTTTACAAAATATGAAATCGATAATAAAACAAATTCCAAATTTGGGCTTCCAGATGCCCATATTCGCCCATATTTGCATCATTCAAAATTTGATGGCTCTAGATAGCGTTGTTTTATCACAACGCGAGAAACATACATACATTTATGCAGATTCTTCATCATTTAATTTCTTCAAATATAATACAGGGCGATAATATTTGGTGACAACAATTTGAAAAGTAAAATGGACATTTGGTGACAAAATCGCAAAATGAAAATGATAGTCCTTCAAGGACAAAACCCTTTGAACTAATAAAAAAACAGTTTTTCACAGATGATTCAGTATTTCTCATTCAACTAATAAAGTTCGCACTTTGTGGCAAGGCAAAAATACACAAAAACTCAAAATACCTATATTAAAAATTACGAAGTAAATCTTAAACATTAATTCCCTCGAATAAATTTCAGAATGGATTAAGCATGATTTAATTTGCAATAATAAAAGAAGGTGTTACCTTTGCTGTTGTGAAGCTTAGTTTCTTTACAATGGCAACAAATACACTATTATGCTAAGTTTCAAATGTAAAAAATATGGCTGCTATCACAAAAATAATTAAGCTTATCCGAACTTGAACAACTTTTAAATTGTTGATAATTCTACAATTATAATATGCAGGTTAACTAAAGGCATAAGAACCTTAACCAGAAGATAAAAACATAATTATATAATTTTTAAAGCAAAAAATGTACAATTTACAAACAAATAAGAATAAAGAAACTGACCTCACCAAGCCGAGTATACATATATATATGATATACTTTTATACATATATTTATATACTTTTGGATATATATACATATATTTATATACTTTTGGATATATATACATATATTTATATACTTTTGGTGCAGCTGACTGCAATTGGTACGGCCGCCTGTGCGTACGTGCACAAAATTTTTTTTTCAGAACCCATTTTAAATCAGTTTTATAACTTTTTTGGCGAAAAAAAAAAAGAGTCCTTTATTCTGTCCTTACGTAGGGATGTCACGCAAAAACACAGTTAAATTTTATTCGATAGCAGTCAAAATGGATATTTTCATTGAAATACGATACCTGAAATTTTTCGCGATTACAATACTTCTTTTTACTTCATACAAGGCAGTAAAAAAAGGTACAAAACACCATTACTTCAGTTTCAATTAAAAGTAACCGAACAAATTACAGAGAGGGTCATGTCAAGAATCGAATGTAAATTTCAGGCATTTAGCTGCAACGATTGCACTTCACCTTTCAGAATAGCATTTCATTTTCCATTTCTAATTCTTAAGATGAGAAGATGATGTATTGTTTGCTTTCAAACTATGCTGAGGAAGTGCGTTTCATGAACATCTTGCAAAGATTGTAAAGTACGACTCTGTGCACACCTATGCTTCAGAATATATCACACAAACAAATTTTAAATTTTATTGTAAATGTATATATGTATACGTGAATGTGCCTGTGTAGGTTTGTTACTTTATATTAAATATTTTAATTTTAGTTTAACAAATGCTGAACATTTGTTTTAAAATTCCTCTTTCATGGTCTATACATATCATTCAACTGCAAAAGTTGTATCTATTTAATTCTATAATTCACTAAGCATAAATGCATTTTCTGTAATATCTAAACAACTGAGTTAATTGCATTAAAAATGCCTTTTTGTTGAAGCTTTTAGCAAAATTAGCAAGTGAACGCCCACCATCCTGTGGAGACATCATAGAAACTCAGTGCTCCATTTCATAGGGACAGGCTAGGAGATCGAGATGCGTCCGGAAAAGGTTAAATATAGTCTTAAATTTATTTCCAGTTGCTTTATCCACCTTATTTTACATTTAAAGCTTCTGCTAAGCAAATTTTTATGTCCTGGCAAAATATGCATTTTTCTCAAGTACTCCAAGTTGAAGGAATTATTTATGGATCAAATACTCTTAAGTTGAAGGAATTATTTCAATGGATCACACTTTTCACACACGTGATCCATTGAAACAAATGCACAGCTGTTTCTTGAATAACACAAACCAGAGATGGCTATGTTTTTTAACTTTTGTAACTGATTCTTATCCATTTTTTGGCACTGAGTCCAAAAATGACCTTCACTCTTTACCATCACATCGGGATTTTTTGAAAATTCCAAATTTTAAAACTGTTAAAATGCTGGAAAATTCCAAAAATACAAGATTTTAAAATAGACATAAAATGTTTTTTCATACAATTAATTTTGGGGAGTGGGCTCATACTAAATTCTTATAGCAAAACAGTTGAGGGTTCTGACACATATTAAAATTTGTTTTAAATTAGACTAATTTCCTATTTTATGGCATTTTTCATTTTATTTTAATTCAAGAGGTAACACTGGGCCCTTGTTAAAAGAACAAAGGAATGGTTCAAACAATCTGATTTCATTCATAACAAAGTTATTGCAATGTATTTTAGTAAACTGCAAACGAAGAAAACAAGAGGGTTTCTACATGCATTACATAAGGAAGGTTTACCACTATATATTTATCATATTGATTACTTAGGTCTACTTGAAAGTACTAATAGAAAGAAAGTATTAAGCTTAAACACTACTCCTTTTAAGTTATTTGGAACTAAAATGAAGTTGAAGAAAATAATTAACTTAAAGAAATAACTAACACAGAACTTCAAAATAACTTTGAAACTTACAGAGAAGAATTTTGAAAAGATGCAAAGGAACAAATATTTAAAGTACAGGAAGAAAATAAGAAAACAAACTTCAAAGACTTCTCTACAATGTTATGAATTAATGATTTAGTAGCAATGAAAAGAACTCACTTTGTACCAAACATTAAGTTAAAATCAAAATATTTAGGCCCATATAAGATCATCAAAATAAAGAATAATGACACCACCTATGTTGCAAAAGGAGATATCAAGAAAGGCCCACGAAAACAACTACATGCACTGTAGATATAAAACAATGTACCCAAGAAGAAGATGCACAGAATAATACTGATTGTAACATATAACCTCGATTGATGAAACTAACTAATCCGAGACTTTTCTCCTAAATGTGGCAATTATTTCAACAAGTTTTTACATTTAAGATGAAATTAAGATTTCTAATAATGTTATAAAAAACTGAAGATTTTCTCAATTTGAAAATAAGAGAAAACATTAACGATGCTAGAGTCGCAGCAATAAAGGGCAGTTACAATGTATCCTTTTAAAATTGTCCTTATGCTATCTATCTTCTATTATTTCTTTTTAGTTTTCAGTTCAATGATAATGATTACGGCTCCATTCTCAGAAAAGATAACATAAGATGTTCCATGAAGTTGCATTTGACATCAAGATTATAATGTTGCCGAGGCCAGCGCATTGCAGGAAGACCAAATGTGTGGGGGGGGGGATCCAAATATCTAACTCCATCGTTTAACGTCTTTTTCTCACGTGCTATCCAGTTTAACTGTTTACTGCACAAGTGCACATGATGGAACTCTCGCCAGTTTAGTTTTTTTTTTAATGTAAGAAATGAGATGAATTATGTTACATATGTATTAATATTTATTTTTAACTTTTAAATATTATATTTCTCATTAAATTTGTTTAATTTTAAGATTAGTTTCATCTTGCTCAAAACAAAACCCACACATAGTGTATGTATACAGTCTATATACAGTGTATATATACAAAACAGTGATGACAAACTTTCAAGAGAGATAGAGTACACCTAGACAATGGTAATTACATAGCAATGCATGGTCGGAAACGCTTTCCTAGTGCAGTAGTGACGACACAAAATGCAAAAAAGGAAGGACACACACAGTGACACAAAATACTTTATGTTTAGCACAGCAGAAACCTACAAATAAGAATAAAAACAAACAACAATTGTCATTAAAGATGTTCGAAATAACAACCCCAGACCGTGATGCACTTCTATGGCGCGTGAAGATCTGCATCACGAATGGAAGATGCATGGTTCCTGCGTCATAGTCCGGGTCATAATTTCAAACACCTTGTTTGATGATGACTTTTGTCTCTTTATGTTGTTTTTCATTTGTTTTTGTTGCACTCTGAATAATATACATGTTTTCTCACCCCGTTCACGTCCTTTCTTTCTTGACTTTGTGTCATCACTATGGCACCAGGAAAGCGTTTCCGACCATGCATTGCTATGCGATTTCCATCATCTATGTGTACTCTATCTCTCCTGAAAGTTTGTCACCGCTATACTGATACACCCTTTACATATAAAATAAACACATACACACAGAAAGATATCAAACATTAACTAAATGTTAAAGTATATAATGACCTTCAGATTCTAATATTGCCGCACGTTTCTTCCTTTCAGCTTCCACCTGCATTTGCATGGCTTCATTTACTCTCTGAGGCAATTTAATATCCCCTGTAATAGAAAGGATACTATTAACAGATCTTTTAAATAACAACACAGAATAACACCTTTGCTTTTCTCCTTCTTCCACAAATTCTTTAACCAACTGTTTGACAACCAAATATTCCCTCAGGCATTCAAGAAAGGGCAAGTTGTCCTATTCCTCAAGAAGAACAAAAGCCCGCAAGATCCGCGCTCTTTTCGCCCGATATGCCTGTTGCCAGCCCTGGGCAAAATTTATGAGAAGTTAATTGTTAACAGACTAAAATATCATCTCCATATTAACAATTATCTCAGCCCCAGGCAGTATGGCTTTCGCACTGGTCTGTCCACCACGCATGCCCTCTGCAAAATTCGTGAAATAATTCAGCGCAATAGCACCACAGGTTTCCATACAGCATTCATATCCATTGACCTCCAGAGTGCATTTGACACACTCTGGTGGCCAGCGATAAGACAGGCCCTCCGAGACGCACAGTGTCCAGCCAACCTCTTCAGCGTATTTAGTAGTTATCTAGAGAATCGTAGTCTTCTCATAGTCACCAACAACGACACTACCTTCAAAGTGCAAGAAAGAGGATGTCCCCAAGGCTCTTGTGCTGGACCGATTCTCTGGAATTTAACATTCAACGCTGTACTGGATGCAAACTGGCCACGACATACAAGTGTCATCGCCTACGCAGACGACGCAGCTCTTCTTGTCAAAGGTCGCACTCGTGCGGAGCTCGAGAAAAATGGCACCGAAGTCTGCTCACTCCTCTCCAACATCTGCAGCAACTTAAAGCTTACAATCTCTACCGCAAAGTCATCAGCAATAATAATACCCAAAGCAGGCACGAATCCAACGCGCCGCCCCTGCATCAAACTACAAGGAGCCAACATAAAGATTGTCCAAACGCTAAAATACCTAGGTGTAATCTGGGATCAAAAACTAACCTGGATCCCTCACATCCAAGAACTGAAGAACAAAACATCAGCAATAGCCAGAAAGGCACGCGCCTTCCAAGGTAGAAACTGGGGCCAGAATCATCATATTCAGAAAATCCTCTACCATACGGTAGCTGAGAAAATAGTCTTGTATGCTGCTGCCGTATGGGCCCAACCGATGGGAGGACGAAAAATTAAACATCTTACATCTCTTCAACGACCATTCGCTCTGAATCTCTGTAAAGCGTACCGCACCACAGCCACCAGCTCAGCGACAGTCCTTGCAGGGCTCATTCCACTCCACATACGGGCAGAACAAGAGGCAGTCTACACCACCCTCATATACCTCCGCAAAGATGCAAATCTACACCACCCTCATATACCTCTGCAAAGATGCAACATTTGGCAACATAACATACAGCCCTCTGCAATTTCAAAGCCCAGGTAACCCTCTTCACACTCATCCTGCACGTAAAGGCACAGGAATAAGCATTAACATCTCACGTACACAGCCACTCTCAATGATGCGAGTTTCAAGGGATACGCAAATATACACCGACGGCTCTAAACAGGAAGACGAAGTAGGCAGCGCCTTTGCACACTTTGACAAAGGAAGAATCATCCATGTATGGAAAGGATGCCTTGACTTAAACAACAGTGTGTTCCAGGCGGAGGTGCAGGCAATCACAACGGCGGTACATTACATTATCAATAATAATATAGTACGGGCGAAAATTTTCACAGACAGTATGTCAACACTACTAGCACTAGAAAATCACAACCACACCTCGCCCTTGATCATCAAATTACAACAACTTTTACAGCGCAACTCGCAGAAACATCTATCCTTAACATGGATCAAGGCACATGCCGAAAATGAGGGGAATGAAGCAGCTGATAGCTTCGCCAAGCAAGCAGCCACTGATCCAGAAGCTGAAAAAATCACAATCCCAGCCCCTCCTTCCTACCTCAAAGAGCTTTTACGGGGTCAATGCCTAAACCTTTGGCAGGAAGACTGGACGCACTGCACAACTGGAAGACGTACATACAGCTACCTCCCGAAAGTCGGCACTGAACGCAACATTGCAATAGCTCCTCTTACGGCTTATATTACGGGACACGGCCCATTCCCTACCTACTTCAATAGACATGGTATAACAACCACGGATATATGCGTCTGCGGAGCGGAAGGCTCCCCAGACCACTATGTTTTTGAATGCCATCTGACAGCAGGATATCACCTTCCTCTTCCCATCAACAATAGAGAAGCTTATCATCGCTTCCTTATAAAGCACAAACCGGCAGTAAATGCAATCTGCAAAGTTGTTAACAAGCTCAAGGGAATGGGCCAAGATTTGTGCTCTCCTCATTAACCAAAATTTGCAAGGTATGATACACTAAGTCAGCACGTAGTTCCACATCCTCAGACACTAAGTCTACTCCTTAAATTTACATAAGTCCTTATTATAGACACTTATCAAATAATGTACAGACAAATGTTTCCAGCATGTGTTTAACGTTTCCTCTGCTGTATACGCATAATACTTAATGTTTTTTACCCATGAGCCTGTATTTTAATCCTATTATCCTGTATATGCATAATACTTAATGTTTTTTTTTTTTTTCCTATGAGCCTGTATTTTAATCCTATTATTTTGTAACTGTATTTTTGTATCTGTATTTTTAATTTATATTTTTATTTGAATTTTATTATGATTATGCAAAATTACCATAGCAAATTGCAACAACAAATGTCAAAACAGTAAAACGAATGCAATCTGCCCTTGTATGGCCATGTAAATGCTCTTGTTAACATCCTTAAAAGCTCCCGCGACGACTGAGGCCTCAGGGAGTTGTTCCTGGTTAGTGGAGGGCGCGGGACACATGCCTGTTTACCTCTGTTAGACATCAGGCGTCCCCGTCCTCCGTTACCAATCAACCAACCACCTTTGCTTTTAAAAAGAAAAAAAATTACTCTTTTTCTGCAAACTGGTCATAATGAACTCAAATCTGCTTCCACATTTGGTCAAATACATTTAATTAAATTTATACATAAATATGCCCATACATCTTTCTTAGACCTTAATTTACAGAAAATACTATGCAAACCAACAACTCAAAAATCCAAGACAGACACAGTTATTTCGTATTACTATCCTAAAATATCATGCACATAACTTTTAATTTAATGCATGTTAAACTTTTCAGTAATAAACAATTATCATCACAGATTGCAAAAACTAGTATAGCAATAATTCTAAGCTTCTGTAGCATAAAATTTGCAAAACAAAAAATTATTAGATGTATTCTTGATACACAGCAATAATCCAAACCAAAAATCATTAGACATGTCCTTGAGACAGGACAAAGAGTAAGAATGTACTTATAAATCAAATAATTTGATATTTTTTTATGTTATGTAATAGAAAGAAACCTACTTCCACTCTAAAATAACAACTTAATGACACAACTGCTTTTAGCACAGTTAAACTTTTTTCTTTGATACACGACTCTTTAATTAATCTTTTGTCAACTAAAAGATACTGAAATTGTCTTAAAACATCAGTTCTCTAAAAAAAGGATATAAAAAGAGGAGTACTCTTTAATTTACATTCATTATATTTGTACCAATAAGTAGCATGTAATTAAAAATATATCACATCCAAAAAAAAAATCTAACGCATTTTGCTAACTTTCAAAAATATACCTTCTGCCAATTGCATTCCACACCAAAATATATAAAAAATAATACTTAGATTCAGATTAAAATGATCAATTCTATGATGAAAACAATATTATAAGTAATTTTTCCACATACAGTGCAAAGGAAGTACAAAAATTTTCATGCGAATAAAAAGAAATGCAAAATTGATACAAAAATAATCACTGAAAATGTCATATTTGGGGATATTTTATTATAATAAGCTTAACTCACCAAGGACTGGCTGACAAGTTAAATGTAATTTAAAATAACATTAATGAAGGTTTGGGGAATTTTACAATAATTTCGATAAAGAAATTAGACTTAATTATGAAAATCTGCATTTCTAGAAGTGTCTTGATTTTTCAAGGTGTTTTTTAAATTCATTAATTTTCCCAAACTCTCACTGTTATACATTTGAGATAGCAGTTTTTTAACTGCTATCTCAAATGTATGTAAACAACACCACTCTTACAAACACAATAATTTAAAAAGTCAGCATCTCCAACACACACATAAAAAAAAGGGAAAGTTTAAAACATTCCTTATTTTTTCATTATATTAGCAAAATGGATAACAAAAAGTAAATGTATACTAAAAAGAACTCACTTATTTCATATCGTAAACAATCAATACCCCACGCACTACTGGCTTTATTTATTGCATCTATAAAAAAAAAAAGGGAAAATCAAAATCTGTTTCTAATAGCCTGAAAGGACTATTACAAATATAAAGTATACTTTTCATTAAAGATTAAAACACTATTAAAGGAAAATTACAAACTATTGCTATGTTTAAAAGCTCAGATCGCATTGTAGTCTGTGCTAACTGTGTTACAGCAAATTCAGGATCTTCAACTCCATAACTAGCCTAAATTTATTAAAAGAAACTGGAAGTCAGTTTTAAACTAAAAGCATATACTCAACAATTTACAAAAAACACAAACTTTGCTAAATTGCTTGTATTGTAATGCAATAACCACATGGAAACAGAAGTGGATTTAAGAATTTAAAACAACAATCTTAAACAATTTAATACAATAATTGTTATTTTAAGACAATTAACAAATATTTTTTAAGATTTCATTGAAATTAATTTATTAGATTTTAATATCATAAGCATTTTTTTCAAACATGAAACAAGTGCCCATTTTGGCATGATTTTTTCATTAACTTCCAAAATATAATACAGTACTTATCAGAAGAGCAAATCATTTATAAAAATGTACTTATTACTATCACTTTCATATTTTATAGCTATATTTGCCGTTCATTGGGAAACTTATTACTAATAATTATTAGTTATTCATACTGATTGTACCAAGAAATTGCGTGGAAGAACTGATCTGAATGAGATCTCAGTGGAGATGTCAATGAGCAATTTGACTAGACAATAGAAATGCACCATATAAAATTCTTTCCATAGCATGACTGGAAATACGAAATAGTTCAAAACATTATACAATTCAGATTATTGATGACATATTTGTAAGCCAAAATATTAGAAGAGGTATCAAAAGTTAAGGGACCTACCAACTGTATACTGTTACACCATAAGCTTTTATTGGGCAAAATACAAATTATAAAAAGTTTAAACATACACCCCTTTCAAAATTAGGCCAAAACAAGAGAAAATATTAAAATTTTCAGAAAATTAGAAATGTAATTTTCTTGAATGCAAATACGGTCCTAAACCATGACCAAAATACATTTTAACAAAGGAGCCAGAAGGAATCATTCAGATTATGAAAACCGATTTGCTTGAACATGCAATCCTAGTTGAAATGTCCAACAAAATTAGCCATGACTAAGAATAAATTCAAATTATCCATCATATAGTAAATCTAAATTATTCATATTAAATTCCTTTTTTTTCCCCGTCAACAGAAAAGTTTAGATTTTTTCTTCAAGGCGACTACATCGTTCTTCTTTGTATTTTACATTTTAAATATTTTTTTTATTTCTTCTTTAGTTTGTACTTTCATTAGCAGATGCCCCTTAGCCTTGTCCTTAACATATGAATCCTAGTTAAGCTCTTCTTGGCTATAGTTAAGTAACATCTGCTACCATTATTGAATAACACCTATGTAGTGGTACTTCATAAGTCACAACATGCATTTAAATTCACATATAATAGTCAGATTATTTAATATTAATTTACTATGAAAATTCTTACTTTACACCATTTTTGCATAGAAATTCTATATTAATAATACATACAAGTACAGAATATAATTAAAACAGCATATTTTTGGTTATGTATAATGTATCTTGCTATTCATGCCTTAAAATCAGTTTTACACAAATTCAGTTGACAATGCTATTTGTGTAACTTCTGCAAACAAGGCAAATAAAAAGGCATTTTTAGAATCTAAAAAAAGTTCATACAAATTTGTTGAACAAAAAGCAATGGTGCAGTTTTAATGCTTGAGAACATGAATATTAATTGAACCTCCACCCAAATTCAGAAATTAATCACCAAAGCTGACCTTTAATAAAGGAATTCAACAAAACTTTCAATTTTTTTTTTTTAACCCTAAGCTTGCCAGGCTTTTCTGTCTATACAAGTGGCAATTATTACTTGCAAGTGTCCTAAATTTTACATAGAATATTTGTTCAATTTTACCAAAATACTGTGGTACATTGTTGCAGAGAATATATATGCATATTTAACATTTACAATATTTCTAATACAGTTTTTCGAATTTACAATAATGAAACTGAAACCATCTGATTTTTTTCCAAGATGATAGTATACTCTCAAGTATATAAGAATGAACTAATTCTCATCAACTGTTTCCAGCAAGAAAACAGCATATTATTCAAGGGCAATGTTGGAAATTCATTTTGATGAAATATCACAAAACAACAGTTATGCTATTTATTTATTGCTGGTGTAAAGAACCAACACTGATTAATGTTCTGGGAAGAAAAACCAAAAAACAAAGATGGCAGGTGGTGGTGGTATTTTAAGGTGTATATCCTGATGTACCAAGCAAAGTAAATGGAACTATAAATGGTAGATGTGATGATAATAAAAGGAAAAAGTTTGAATCGAAAAATTCTAAAAATTACCATCAAGTCAGAATAAAATCAAATATCCTAATTTAATAAGTAATCAAAAACAATTTGTATCAGTTTAAAATTTTTACAATGTTAAAAACACTTTACTCTCGGTTAAGAAATATTTATAACACTTAAGTTTTAGAGTTTATAAGTAATAACATGCATCTTTTAAAAAGTAGAGCATATAAAACTAGGAGTGATTCCAACTAATCGAAATAGCGATGGGATGAACAAGCCAAAATGTTTCAACATCAGAAATTCAAAATTTGGACAGTCAATTGAAATACTAATCACAAACAGTGTAGCACTAGTTTGCACAGACTGCAGCATTCTGCCCTTTTGGCAGGGGCTGACAGTTCATCTGGAAGTGATAAAATCCATAAGAATGTGAGAAAGTATTCAATATACAACTAATGAAATCTATACAAGTTTTCCTTGAAATAATAATCAACAGTGAACTAGCATCAGAGCTCTTGACCAAGTATACTAAGCCATTACCGAAAGTTAACAGATAAATGGTCATGCTTCAGTTTTAATGATGGTTCAGCACATTCTGCATACGAGCTTTGCACTGGGAAAATCCTAAAAACACATGGGGAGGTTCATAAAGCTTGGTTGTGTATGAGGTCAAGCTTTTTCCCACACAGAAACCCATGCTGCACCACAGACAACAGAACCATAATCCAATTTATACCTAATTAGTGCCTTGCAGAGGTGGAGCACTGAAGACAATCTGCACCTCAAGAAGTATTGGAAAGAACTTCAAAAGTTTTAAACACTTTTTCTGTATAATACAGAGGTAGGAAAGTTAGTTTCCTATGAAATTATAAGGCCAAGGTATTTTACTTCTGAAAACACCAAGATCAAGCACCTCTCCAGGGGGAGGTCTGGATAAGAAGTAGGCCATCCCCCCTAGTTAGAAAAGTCATTCTGTATTTACAGAGTCAAAACTTCTGTTCAAAGTGATCCTGTGATTAGGCAATTTGCAACTGTCTTTCTATGCAATACACATCAGTACCTTGGCAGCTTATACGAAAATCATTAAAATATAAAGCTCCACTAGCCCTTGAAGGTTGTTAATTTAAAATGGAACTAATTTCGAGGCTAAAAAGTGTTAACACTCGGCACACATCTTTATGGCACATCCTCTTGAACCCAATCATCAGACATTGCTGAACCTATTTTGATAATGCTATGCCCAAAAATTTCTGTATAAAAGTTGACAACTTGCTACACAAAGGACTGTTATACAAGTTTCAGTAGACTATACTTCCAGGTCTTATCATAGGCTTTTTTTATATTTAAAAAAAATGGAAACTATGAGGTTCTTTTTCACAAAAACATTCTGCATAGCTGACTTCAAAAACAAGATGTCAATAGTTCGTGTTCTTTGGAGAACATCATTTTCCTCCAGGTAATACATATCATGGTAATATTTTTTTGAGAACTTAAGATAGCTGGTAAAAGTGATTAGGCAACTGGACAGCAACTGCAGGGATTCTTTTGAGTCCTTCCTTGCTTCAGGAATCATGGAATCTTGCTGAATCATGGAATTATGTTTCCCAAACAACATTAGTAAATAACTGGCGTATGTATGACCATCTTCTCTGCTTACTGAAATTGAGAGTGATGACAGTGAATTTTCTGGTTTTAGGGTCAGTACAGCAAGGGTTAAAGCCTGAGAATTGCTTTTATATTCGAAAGAGTAAATGAGGAGGCTTTGCAAGAAGATATCGTTGAATGCATGTGTTCAGATGAGCCAACACTGGCATATCAGATGATCGATGATAAAATCATTAGCTCTGTTTTGAACCTGCCACAGCAAGAAAACTATTCTGACACCGACACAAATACTGATTTTGATAGGAATCAGAAAATATCTTTTAATGAAGGTTCGGAACATGTGGATAAATACCCAAAATTTTTAGAACAGAGCTGTGTCACAGAGAAAGATATTCCGACTCTATATAATTAAAAAAAAAAAAAAAAAAAACTTACTCTGTATATTGTATGTCTTTAATGCTTTTAAATATCCCTGTAATCACTAATATAAATGAATATAATAAATATATATGTACATAATAAGCACATATAATAAATTAATATAATAATGTATATGTATATTATTGTAATAATGTATATAATAATTTAATTAAATGTATCTAATATGTTTTATTTTACACTTTTAGTCTAATATTATGATTTATCTTTTCTGTCCTGAAATCCACAAAATCTTAAAATCCGCACAATCTCTGGTCCCAAGCATTGCGGATTTCTGGACTTCTACTGTACATACAAATATAATGTGATGTATGAAAAAAAAAAACCATACTGAATGCAGGTCTCAAACAATTTCATCTGAAACTAACTCAGCATATATCTTGCTACATACAAAATTATGAATCTTTCTTTTGAGAAAAAATTTATTTCTTACCTTGTATGGATCAATAACCCTTAAATATAGAACTCCATCAATATTTAAAGTAACATTATCTAAAAGAAAAAAAATATTTTAATAATTTTTACTATTTAGATATAGCATTTTTATTAGATACATAGATAACAAAATCATTTAAAAAGTAACTATTCTTTTCAAACCAAACATTAACCTTTCAAATCCCAGGAATATTGAAGAAACTCTTGTTGAAAAAGAACATAGGATAAGATATAACTTTATGTTAAAAAAAAAAAAAAAAAAACAAGCAATACAATAGCCTTTATAATAATACACATCAAAAACAACCAAGCAATGAGCTAGTGCTCCTTTCAATTTATGCTGAAAAACAATAATTAGTGCGATGTTGCTCGACTTATTTACATAAAAAAATAATAAGCCATTTTTAGAATACAATTAATTGTGTTTTATCAGATTGCTGTATGCATTAAATTTAAGTACAGTATAGGAAAGGAATACATTTGATATGCTTTGACAAATATTATGAAAGTTAAATACTTTTTAATCGAAATATCACTTGTTTTCAAGTTTGTAATATATTAGTTAAGGGTTTTTAATTAGTATTGTTATATATTTATACAACAGAACTCCAATTAGTGAAGCTAATGTGTACAAAGGTAACACAGATAAACAAAAACTCAAATAACAAAGCTCAATTGAAAGAAAATTTTAACAGTGTATATATATATATATTGTATATACTATACAGAATTTGCTAAGACACAGGATTCATAAAGTACGTGGTGATACAAAGCATACGAAAGTTCAAACGTACTAAACATGACACATACTATAAACTTGAAAACATGTACCAGTAATACATGTGAGGTGCTGTACAGTATACATAACATATCACACATTTATAAAAAATAACAGCTTTCTGTTTCCTTGCACTGTCTCATTGGCTTCAACACAGGCAATTCAAATAGTTCATCATCTTGTATCTAATCATTCACATTTTCATTCTTTATTGCCTCTTAAATGTAGAGCTGCAGTTGCTCTAAGAGAGCTTTTTGAGTTTGCATCATTCTAATGTCATCATCATTCAGCAAAATATTTTTCCAACTTTTCAGAATGGTAGATTCTTTCATGTTGTTCCGTGATTCTCCCAGCCAGTAAATGGCATCTTTTGGATTAACCTGCATTTAGGCTTTCATCAGCTGTTTTGTTACTTTCTAGATAGTCTAATAAATGTTTCAAGAGGCTGCATTGGTAGTTTCATTTTAGGTTTTCTAAAGCACCTTGATCTAAAGTAGAAGCAGGGGTATAATGTTAGGGGGTAAAAGAATAACCCAGATCTCTCTACAAACCAGCTGGTACTCATCAGGATGATTGATGATGATTGATTCATCCAAAATCAAGACTGCTTTATATGACAGATTATTTTCAACAGAAAATTGCTTAACACTTGCCACAGACTCTTCATGGAACCATGACTTGAATATTGTTGAATCTATCCAAATGCTTTTTTGGTTTGTGTACTTTACAGGAAGATTATCAACATTCACATTTTTAAATGCCTTTGAATTTTTTAACTTCATTACCACTAAAAGCTTAAGATTTCTCTGAACATGCCAAAATTGTCACCTTTTCTTTACTTCATTTGCAACCAAGAGCTGATTGTTCTTGACTTGATGCTAGTGTCTTTCTCGGCAGCATTTTAAAATCCAGACCCAATCTGTCACAGCTATAAATCTGCTGCAAGTTTAATTTGTTTTCCTGAATATTTTACGATCTGTTAATAAAGTCTTTGCACCTGAATATTTTACAATCTGTTAATGAAGTCACTGCACCTGAGTTATCTCACAAAATCTACCTTGCAATATTTAACTGCTGCATGTCATAACACGTTTTCATGTCCACTCTTGATACTTGATCCCACTTTTGGCACACCAGATATTCATCGATTTTAGGCAAGATTTCAAGGTAACAATTTAAAACTAATATAGAATAAAGAGATCAGCATACAACCAAGAAAATAACATAGAAATTTCTTTTCAAACAATTCCTTTTACATCCTAAAAAAAATCTGGAAGATTTCTTTGAAAAATGAAGGTCTTTAAAAACTAAACATGGCTAAAATGTATGATTTTTTTTTTTTTTTGTTGTTGTTGTACTGCCATCTACTATAAATAAAGAGGGTTAAAAGTAACCTATAAAGCCTTTTCCATTCAATTTTTCTGTGTGTACAGAGAATTTTTAGTATGTGACCAGTATGCTAAGAAAGGGTTAAGAATAAATTTGAAGCAGTTATTTATTACCTCTAGCAATTTTATAGCAAAATAATGTATTCCTACAGAAATTTTACTGTCGTTTCTTCAATTGCAGAAAACTTCTGACAACTGCATATTTTAAAACTGGGTTTAAGACAAAAATAGATTATGATTTGTCTATAAAAGACATTGGAACTTGAAGTACAATAAAAAGATAGCAAATAAAAGTGATAATGCTACTTATTAAAACTGAAGAACTTGGTTGCCAGTGTTTGCCACATTCCAAAAATTTTGGAGACTTCTACTAAGGTGGTTGCACTAATATATATAAGTGCCATATATTTTTACTATATTAGCAAAATTTACTGCCATTACTCTGACAAAATAAACCTACAGTTTATAATATATTATAATAAAAAATTGTCTACTTCATTAAAGACTGACATTTGCTGGCTTTTCCTCCTCTTATAATAATGATTCACTTAAAAGATAAGTTATTTGAATATGGCAAAGCATACGAGGGCTACCTGGCGAAGGAATGGGATGCCTTCATAGACGATTTCCTAAGAACTTGTATTCACTTTCAACATGAGGGAAAATGATACCCAACAATGCAGCCACCCTTTTGTCTGGTGTTAAACTCTCAATATTCAGTGGTCTTAACCATTTGACTACTAGTGTTAAAAGATAAAAGTGTTATTTAGCACTTCTTAAACATCTTAAACAATAATAGACTGCTACTGATAAATTATATTAATTATAAAAACAAAGCTAAATGAAACTGTATTAAGCAAGGAATGAATGAAATAATGCATATTTCCTTCAGATTCATACAAGAATTAAGCAATTGTTACATTGTAGCTATCTTTAATTCAACAGAATGAGACATTATCTTCAAATTAGTGTTCAACAGTAAGTAAATTCCTTCAGGGGAGAGTTAAGATTAAACTAGTTACTGAATTATAAGAAAAAGAAGCACACTGCTCTAAAGTAACCGAATTTTACATCAAAATATTACATTTATTTTGATATGTCACCATCATGCTGTACATAAATACATCAAATGTCACAAAAGCAGTTATTTTATCTTCAAAACTACAAAAATCTAAAAACTGGTTAATTTATAATAAACAGAAATAAAAGTTATAACTTCAAGTTACAACTTTTATTACCAACAAAAATAAGTTTACATGTATTCAACAAAATAATTAACAATTCCACTTTCCGAACCAAGATATTCTTTAAGAAGATAAACAGAGGGCATACATGCTTTGGTGCAAAGCTCAAATGAAATGCTCTGTAGTAATCACTTTAAATCATAAATTTTTAAATATTATTGGATACCGCAAGTCATTCATTTCATTGATCTAACACAATTAAAAATTTTTTGAAGAGCTATTTGCATCCATCTACAATTCACTGACGCTGCATGTTAACCCCTCCTTTGTAAACTGGAAGTGTCAATTTATTTTATCTCCCCTTTAATCATATTAATTTAAACATGATACAACAATCTCTGTGCAACCCAACAGATTCATCAGAGATCAATATCTTGAAACAAAGAGAATGAAATCGGATTCAGTTTACTCAAAAATTAGAACAGCAGCTATTAAGACTTTCCTTTATGCTTGTAAATTGATAAAACTAAAGGTGAAAAGATTTAAATAACAAACTGCTATACAATAAATTGTAATGTAACTTACCTAAAGTGATTGCTGACTGCTGAGGTATATCTATTGCCAATTCTTTTAGACTTTGGACATATTTTACTTTATCAACAATAGGAATTAAAAAATTAAGACCCTTTAAAATAAAGAAAAACAATTCATAAATTAATTCATAAGAACATAAAATCCAATATACTAATTCTTGGATCATGATTCAAAGTTGAATTTAATTAAGAAGTAATAAAATTATATGCAGAACTTATCACAGCATTTGGCATCATTAATATTAGACACATTTCCACACATTTTCATAGAAAATGTTAAGAATTATACCAAAGAATTTTCACTAAAAATGGAAACTATATTCATATACACTTAAAGAAAACTAATATCAATAGGTTAGTAATATGAATACAGCCAAGTATACAAAGGCTATCTGCTTAAAAGGAGGTATGTTTTAATGGAGGACTTTTTAACGTAAACTGGGTCAGATTCATATTACACATGGGGAAAACAACAAAATTCAGCCATGCAGCCAGCCTGTTTGCCTAGTATCGAACCCAGGTGAAAAAACTCCCAATTTTTAGCAGTCTTAACCACTTGGCCAATAGAGATTTTAATATGAATAGAATTAAGATTTACAACAACTGCATGTGATATATAGACTGCAGTGAAATATAAATGCAAATACACTGGTTATCATAAATTAAGGAAAAATCACAAAAATAGCGATAACTCCCTCAAAAATAAGCCAAACCATTAAAATTTGAATATGTCGCCAAGTAAGAGTAGCTGAGTAAAACTGCAATATGCAAATTAGTGGCGCTGCACTCGGAATGAATTATTTGCGAGGAGCATAAAAGTCCATGCTCGAGAGCAAGCCCACATATTTCACTGTGATAGTGACATCAGAAATCTGAGATAGCCAATTCGTAACAATGACCTCCAGGCATCATTTGCCTGCAGAACTACGATAGAGAGCCATTGGGAGACTAGAGGCAGGATAAAGTCAAAAAGTAGCCAGATGGCTAAATGTGAGTCCTTCTGTGCTTCATAGATTCTGGGGGCAATTTCAAACCACAGATTCAGCATCAAGAAGATTCAGCCAAGGACGGCCAACTGCTACGAAGAGTGCAGATGACCGATATTTGACATTATAGCTACTCCGAGTCTTAGATCCTTCCTTGCTGCAGCCACCAGAAAGTTGGTGTCAACGTCAACTGTGCGTAGAAGGCTTCACGAAGGTGGTCTGCATGTGAGGAGACCAGCCATTTGCGTGCCGCTCACGTCACGCCATAAGAGGGACCATTTGCAGTGGGCATGACAAGTTAACTGGACGCCTGATCAATGGAGTGCTGTTGTCTTTACGGATGAGTCCAGGTTTAGTCTAGAAAGTGACAGTAGACATTATTTGACATGGAAAGAACCTGTTATCATCAATCAAACATCCGCGAAAGAGATGCATACGGAAGAGGTAGTGTCTGTGTTTGGGGTGGCATCTTTTTGGGTGGATGCATAAGCCTCCATGTCTTTCCAAGGAGAACCATGAATGCTCAGGTTTATAGAAATGACATCCTTGATGCTTATGTGTGCCACATTCTGGGACAATAGGTGATGCTTCTGTTGCTTTTCTGTTACAGGACGACAACGCAAGACCACACAGGGCTCACATCCAAGATGATCATCTTCATCAGGAAACAATTATGCGCATGGAGTGGCCAGCTCGATCCCCGGACTTCAATCCTATTGAACACGTTTGGGATGCTTTAGGGAGATGTCTAGCTGCTCTCAATACACCCCCTGAGATCCTTGCCATGCTTGCAACTGCTTTGCAAGAGCAATTTCTCTTGCTTCCTATGGAACTGATAGACTGCATAATTGAAACCACATGTCGCTGTATGTGCTCTATTGCTTCCAGAGGCGATCATATTCCATATTGAAGGTACTTTTCCTATAGGAAACTGACACCTTCGATTTGTTCATTTTATACATGTGTTAATTTCTATACTACCATAATTGTCTGGTAATTTTTTTATGCTATTTCATACCTTACTATGTGTTGTATATTGTGGGTAAGTTTCATAAAATTTTACATGTAGCTTTTTTAGTAATCATGATTTTTCCTTAATTTATGATAACCAGTATATTAGAAATAGGAACAAATTATAATCCATGAATCTATTCCCCCATTCAAAAGATAACTACATATCAATGAATCGCTAAAAAATATTTCTCCAAAATGCTAGCTAATTCACATTCAAAAATAAAAGTCGTAAAAACAGAGAAATTTCAGGTGATTAAAACTAAGGACCTCCCTGCAGAATTTGGTCGAAATTAAGGACTTTTAAGGATCAAAAATTGATTCCAATAAACCTAAGGACTTTTGAGGACTCAAAGACCGTACAAACCCTGAATGTAACTGGAATTATCAAGAACACTAAAATCTTTTAACAATTTATCCTTTTCTGTCAGGCTTAAGTCTTTTCACTTGGCATTTTCAAAATGTTGCAAGTGAAGCCTTACACTTCTTGTAAGTAGAAAGATTGCCCTTTGTATATTTAGTTAATCTGCCCTTTAATAATTACAAGCATGACCAATGCTTTCTTTGCATTTTCGAGTCTATAGTTATCACTTCCTGTTCACTTAAGGACAATTTACTGTAATGCTAAGAAGCATTTCATGAACTTTTCTTAACTCTCTCTTTGAGTATAATATATCTGACCCAAAGGAAAAATTTCAAATGTGGAAACCTTAAAAAGATAGGACACAGAAGTTAAACTTCCACCTCCTATCAGCTGGTATTCAAGAACGAACCCCCACTCATTTAAAATGCCTCTAAAGCATTCCATAAGCACCACACATCACTGTATGTGCTGTATTGCTTCTAGAGGCAATCATATTCCATATCCTTAATTTTTGATAACTAGTGTAGTTTGCATCACAGTTATGATATTAAATGAGCTTGTTGTGACAAAGTCTTTTAAAAAAAACTAAAAAATCTTACACTGAAGTCATGACTAATAAACACTTCACGTTTACAAGTACTTATGTATTAACATAACCACCTTAGCATAGTTTGATTATTTTTTGTAGGAGAAATTAAATGGCATAACTTCAAAATTTTCTGTTCATGCTTATAATTACATACATATACTGTGATATCCAAAAGTAACAGGAAAATTAAAAATTCAAAAAATATATATACAGTAACAGGGTACGGTTTTTACTGGTACACGTAGAAGCTAAGCCAACACCTCTGTTTGGTGCCCAATTTGGTATTACAGATGATTGAGGTTTGCTATACCTAACTGTTAAGCTTCTGCCTCAGTTTGGAATTCCAAAACAGGACATCTCAGGAGGGAGTGATTAGAGGATTTTGCGGCCCTTTTTCCCTACCGTTAAACTCTCACAAGGATTTCAGCTCGACATAAATTTTGAGTGCCCCCTTGCTGCAAAAGACTATATGCTTAGCCATATTCATTCCTTCTCTGCAATTTGAACATGAGCCCTCTGGTATGGCAGTCAGCATCACTAACCACTATCCCATCTAGACAGCACTAGGTTTTCACATAAACAAATAGAAAGTTCTGAAAAAATTTTCACTGCCAAAATGATTATATATTTTCACTGACTGGTGGGACTATGGTGATCCCAGAGAACTGTCTTTTTGTATGGTATTGTGTGACGATTACTCAGCACCATCCTCAAGACGTATCCTTACAAACCCAACATGCAGGAACTGAAGATGTCATGAATTTGCCAACTGGGGGTTTTAAAAAAATGGAAAACTGGATGTCAAACTTCCGATGGACTAACACGATGCAGTTTTCACTTAACCATTTGGCAGATGCGAAATTAAGCAATTATTTCTCCCCAAATATGCACGATATCCAACAGTCTTAAATTGCAATGCAAGCTGTGTTTGTTTACATCCAGCGCATTACTGGAATTCATTGATAACCATCAAAAGGTTAAAGAAAGTGTAAGTGCACATAATGCTGAACCAGGGAGAGAAAACTCACAGTTACAGATATCCCCTTGCATCAGCCAAAGATGACAGCTTGGTGTATTTTTACTGCATCAAAGTTTTTACATCAAGTAATACATGGAATTTAGTTAAAATATGTAGTTATGTATGGAATAATTTCAGACAAGTTAATACAAGAATCACCACTATGTATGTAAAGGATCTCAAGTTATGTATGGAATTTTATGTTATTGGAATTTATTACATTTTACATATTTATATATATAACACTGAATTGTAGCACACATACATATACAGCACTGGTTTTGAAAGTCCTTTCAGCAGCATCTTACTATTAATAAATTTATATACATATATTATTTTAATACATTATACATAAAAAAAGCTTAATAAAAACGTTAAAAATTAAAACTTATTCATTTACTTACTGGCTGTAAAATTCTATTGAATTTGCCCATACGCTCCACAATCCATGCTTCTTGCTGAGGTACAAACATAATGATAGTATTGAAAGGAGTTGACTGAACATGTCTCGCAACTTCAAAATGGTTTGGATTCTACACATAAATCATGCATTAAAATATGTAGAATTTTAACAAAACATATATAATCTATATTCTAAAACAATTTTATCTAAACATTAGACTGATTTATCTATATTATATTTAACAAAAAGCCTACAATGTCATTAATTTTTAATCCTTGATTAGTTTCAATTTTTCTGAAAATATTCTATACATATCAATATAAATGAGATACATTCCGATGACTTCAGAATCATGCGACTTATGCATAGCTAATAATACAAACAATGTAGATAACCTCAGAGAGAACACCTGACATGTGTATAGCTAATGCAAACAAACAAGATCATTGTTCTCTTATGGAACGCATCTCATTATAGATCCTGTTGCTATCTATTCCTTGCTTTAGAATCAATCATAGAATACTTTTAAATTATTTTTTTATTACAAAAGCATTGTCAAACTTGTTTTATTAATGGAAATTGAATACTTTTATTTTTTTAAAGCTTATTGCATTGCAATATAATTTAAATGTTTCTGTAAGGCTACACATTACATTTTAATAAAAGATATTCATGTAATATAACTCCCATTACTTTTCAAATCTATTACTGAATTTACAAATATACAAATTTAAAAATAATAAATGAAACATTATGTAACATTTGAAAGGGGGGAACTACTAAAATTAGAAACATACATAAACCTTACATAGCAGTCATTATGGTACATGGAATTGAGAAAATTTGTTATCAAATCCTGTCTCTTGTTCAAAAAATAAAAATTAAGTTTTATTTTCTTAAAATATTTTTATGTAGGGCATCAGACATAAGCCTTAACTTTCAAATATTTAAAAATACTCTGTGAAGGAAATTAACCCCAATTTTTACTTTGAATATATATAAATACGTACGTTTGTCACCCTTTTAAACTCCGAATTAAGTTTGGAAAAGAGCGCGGGGGGACAATAAAACATAATTACTTCTAGCAATATTAATTTCTTATTTATATATTATTATTACAATCACAGGAAACTTCTACAATTTTTTATTTAAATTTTTCATAAAATTAAATTTAGAAATTTTTTACTTTATGATTTTTACAATTCTGAGAACTTGAAATTTTAAATTTTCAATGAAAAAGGTCCAGAAATTTCCCAGACAGAGAAGGAAAAATATTCTACAGGAATCAAGTAATGCAAATCAGTTAACTTCAGATGCCCAAAACAAAACCATTAAAATAGGCATCCCAATGAGATGTAGAGACATCTACTTCACTGGAAAAGAATTCCATCTATGAACTCATGAGAATGAAATCATTTGAAACACCTTTTTCTTCAATGATGTCTGGAAACTACAGAGGACATTCATATACTTTTAGAATGATTTCAATAATGAATTAGGAAAAAAAAAAGCAATTATTTATAAATAAAAATTTATGGCAGCTCATTATTTGAAATGACAAATACTGTCTGCTACTTTTAAATTTATTCTTTTTCAAAATATTGCATATAAACAAGCTGTGAATTGAAGCACATGACTTTTTGCACTTTTCAAAGAGAAATTTCATAAATATAAATTAATTCCGTAATTAAAAAAACATTGTGAAATGTATTAAAATTTCGTACAGCGAGCAACATTAGTAACTGAAAAAGGAAAACCATCTATCATTACTTCTAAATGGAAAGAAGACACCAAACAAAAACCCAAAAAAAAAAAAAAAAAAAAAAACA
>KK116779.1:217360-251127 GCA_000611955.2 Stegodyphus mimosarum
AAAACAAAAAAAAAAAAAAAAGAGAGAGAGAGAGGGAAAAAAAATCTGATGTGGACATAACATGACTTCCTTGTATGGCTATCAAATTACACACACATTTTGCTGCACTTAATTTAAACTTCTTGAGTTATTAACTCGAATAATCGACCCTCCTGCACGTTGAAAATGATATCAAAGACTGCAGATGTTGAAAATGATATCAAAGACTGCAGATTTTGAAATTAAATATTCCAGTCAATTTTTTTTGTATGGGAGTCAAACTTCTTATAATTTTATTTTTTCATAATGAGTATCAAACTTTCCTAATTATAAATATAGGAACTTGGAGACTGCATTAAAAGTTAGATTTAATTATTTGTGGAAAATTAATTTTTTTTTAAACTTGAATTCCCAAAATGTGAATATATATATATAAGAGATAACAAAATACAATAGCTGCTTTAAATAATAATTGGCAATCTCAGAGTTAACACTCTAGATTTGGTGTTCTCCCCATAAATTCATCTGTTCTCCCAAATTTGAGATCTTTCTATAGTTATGTAACACTGCTTGAAAAAGACAACCAAAACTAATACTAACCAATCATAGCTTGTCTCTAAAATCACACCTACTCTGGTATAAATACCTCTGTCGAGCTAATTACGTGATTATTCTGCTAGCTTCTACCTTGCTAAAATCTATTTGCTTCGCTTCCATTAAATGCCTGTGTCATCTCTTGTTAAAAACCAAGGTATATTAAAATTTATCATGTTTCATTATGATTGAATCATAGAAACATATCAGATTTCATTATGGGATAAATATCTACCAAGATGATTTTATATGCATGGAAATAAAGACTGGAAATTCTTCAAGTTCATGTTTTATTATCTTCATCTGTAAGCCTTCACCACAAGCCACGACGACTGCAAGCTGATTCCTTTTCTGTGCTTCAGAAATATTATATGTATACACAGGGCAAATGAGGCTAAACGCTTTAATTTGAAATTTCTGCAATACAACTTCGATACATAAAAAAGATTCAAAGAACAATGGAGACACAAACTTTTGAAGATTTATTTATTCCACTGCACAAGTGGCACGGAAGGAGTCTAATACTCGATTTTTCTTCAGGTATCCTCTAGCATCCAAGATCCTTTAGTGCTGAAGAATGTTTATAGCAAATGTGTCTCATTTGGATTTATCATCAGGTTCCACCTCATGTAACAACTGCACTTTATATGGCTGAAACTTTAGGCACTTCTACAGCACATCTTGGATAGCCGATTTTCAGACATCAAGCTCATATGCTGCCATAAGAACAGATTTCTTAGGACTTCTTGCAAACAATCTGAAACACAATTAACAGTCTGCCCTAGTGTTCTTGATGATCCACTACTAAGCCTCTTATCAACAGATCCTGTCTCTAGAAATGCTGCTTTCCATGCCTTGAATTCTAAGTATCGAGGATTCTGTAATACTCTGCAGGGAAACATCACTAAACTGCAGTAATGGATCCTAATTCTGCATACCACCATACAGTTTGCTTTTCAGCATTCATCATTACTTTTCAAATTTTTCAATTTCTTAATTTTTTAGTGCATTCAATAAAAATGAAATAAAAAATTAAGTACAATCAAAATGAACTTAATAGAACATTATAAATATAAATTTTCGCAGTTAATATTGCATCTTACACCTAACAAAATTGGCTGGGTTGTTTATCAAGTGTTTAAAATTAAGGTATTTTGTCTCTGACATCCTGTATGTACAGGTTTGGTGTTGCCAACTGCAATAAAGAAGGAAGGTGAAGTACTAGATGTTATAGCAATCCCACATACAAAATTTCAATGTTCTATGGTTAATCATTTTTGAGTTATGCAAGATACATATGTATAAATGTACATACAGATGACATGAAAAAAATCCCTTTTGAATCCATTTTTACAGTATAGTTTGAAAAAAAAAAAAGAGTCCTTTATTCCTTTTTTTTCTTTATTATTTATATGTATATCTCTGTGTGTAGAAAAAAATCATTCAAATGGATTAAGGAATGGTCAAAATGAATATTTCTTTTGAACTATGATAGCCAAAATCTTTTGTAATTACAATACTTTACTTTGCACAAGGAAATAAAAAGAATGCAATAATTATAACTTATCTTCGCATTTGTCTTTTGGACTGCCCTGATGCCCAGTACTAGCTTGACATGGTCATTATAGTAATTCACACAAGCTGAATTATTCATCATTTTATCACTGTCACTTTCATCACTTAGTTTATCATAAGATGAACAGTTTGAAATTGATCAAATTATTATACACATAACGTAATTTAAGAAACTAAACTACTAGTTGATAAAAAAGTGCATTATCAAACCATTTCAGTTTCACAAAATTGCTGTTTGTTGCAAGTTGTTTTTATCTAAGGGGCCAAAGAAACTTGCGTAACCCGTTAACAGGCAATGAAGGGGGTCAAGAGCTACAATTTGGCCATGCCTGTAATACGTGAACAGGTATTTCAAAATAACTGCAGAATTTGCTATTTTGAATACAATATACTTAGACCAATTTAAATATTCATTATAAAATATGTTTACTTCAGAGGGAAAAACAAAGCTGGTTTTAAAAAAATCCTCGATGCGATTGGTTTTCAGATTCACTGACTATGCTAATTTTCTATACCATTTCAATACAGCAAATAAAGTTAGTAGGTTGACATTATAAATTATTTTATCAACCTCAGAATTTTACTTTCAGTTTGTACGAGGTAAAAAAAAAAAAAAAACAGTGCTTCTTGGCCAACACTAGCAAACTTAATGACAATCTAATAACATGTTAATTTCAAATGAGGCCAAATCCTGATAATAGGTTTTAGGAAGACAGCACCAAACATCTAATCTATTTAGATGTGAAAGATATGTGCACAGTATAATCTCTTATCCATTCAATATTTAGATTATTATCAGATATTTAAAAAATACATTTAAGTCCTATCTCAAAATTTAACCAAATCAGAGATTTATAGAAAGATATCTCAACTGCTTTTACTCTTTCAGAAATGATTTCTGTTTTCAATTTCTTCCCTCTTATAGCTGCTTGTTAATATTCTTTGACATGCAGTTTAACAATATCCAATATTTAATGACATACATTTTACATTAAAAAGTAAGATCAGAAAATGGATAAAAGAAAAAAGCATCCACAATGATGAGAATCATAATAATAAATCTAATTTTGTAAATGAGAGGAAATTAAAATGGCAAAATTTCACAAGTCTGGAATTTCATATATTGTATTTAAATGAAATTCTCAACATTTTTAATATAAATACAATATCCTGTCAAATGAGAAATTTTAGTTGAACATTGACATTAAAAAAATAAAAAGTAACATTTTATCAATTGCAGAGACTAAAATATTACAAATATGCTTGCTAACAAACACAGCAAATTATAAGACAAATATCAATTTTTTATTCCGATTCTGAAACTCAATAACAATTATTAGAACAAATAAATTTTTCTGAAAATGTATTGTTTATCAAAATTAAAAACTTACTAAACTTGGGTAAGTTTACAGAATTTTTTCAGACTACTGCGTTATTCAGATTTAAAACATAAAATGACAGCATGAATTATGCAGCACCATAACATTATAAAAGAACACAAAATTCAGTATTAGTCACAAAGTAGTCAAAGGACTGATTACTTGCTGACAGATGAGTTGCCCTGAAAAATTATATAAAACTAGTTTGCATTTGCATTATATATGAGAAAAAGTCTACTAAGCCACTGGGTATAAAACCTAGAGTGACAGACTAGCATATAATAATTAAAAGCATAATGCATGTACTTAACGCTAGATCAATTTACTATTACAACATACTTCATAAATTTAAACTTCCAAAAGATTACTTACAAAATGTAACAGTTTCTTTGCTTGTATATGTAAAAGTGATCTGGATTCAAGCTGCTTCTTACGTGACATCACAGAAAAATTACAAACTAATCCTTTCTGCAACACCTGTGTTGCAATTTCATCATAGAGAAATATGTGCTAAAAAATCAAAATTTGATTAAATAATTTTAAATAAAACTAGCATTTGTTTAATAAGATATAAATTTTATTTACATATTTAGCACCAAATCTTGTTTCTTCACATAAGAGATATATAGTACAAAAGTCAGAAATCTGAAAGTCCACCAGCCAAAAAAATAAATGAATTTAAAAAATTCCCCACCCAACGCATCCTTTACAAAGTCCAAGAACAGAGAATACGAAGTTAAAGGAAGAAGGTGTGGCATAAATAAACAATTTTTCGTTATAGATAGTGTTTTATTATGCTTGTTTTATGTAATTTTTACTTTTTCATTACGAATTTTTTCTTTTTAATTTCATTAAATTGTGGCTGTACTATGTAATTTTCAGCATACCACTATTTTCTTAAAATGGCTAGTGTTTTTCATGCATTAGGTTGGTGAAAAAATAATAGACGACAATTTGGCAACTTTATGGTAGGCAGATAACACCAAAGTTCCATTATTCCTTTATTATTTCACTTTCAGTCCAAACTTTCTTACCAAACTATTATAATTTTAATATAATCTTGAAAATAATGCTATAACTCAAGAACTTCATTACTGATTCTAAATAAAATACAAGAAACAAAAGCTGTTGGCAAAGGCATGGCAATAAAATGTTTCTAAAAGAACTTATCCCTAGAGTACTGATTTAATATTCATCAACCAGGAGCCAATAATACTAAATAATCTCCATAGAAAATCCAGATGTCAAGTGCTTATCCTCATGTGCCATAATCAAATATAACCAAGTTTTAATAAGAATGTAACATCCGTACTTCCTTATTATTACTAGCCCCATATTGAAAAGGGAGGAACATTATTGATAAATTGCCAGCATAAACCCTCTTCAAATGTCTAGCAGTCCCAACAATTAAGATTTATAGTTTGCTTGTGATGGAAAGAGCTCCAAGTAAACCACATTATTATATCTTCTTTTGCTCCAAGTAAACCACATTATTATATCTTCTTTTGCTCCAAGTAAACCACATTATCATATCTTCTTTTGCTCCAAGTAAACCACATTATTATATCTTCTTTTGCTCCAAGTAAACCACATTATCATATCTTCTTTTGCTCCAAGTAAACCACATTATCATATCTTCTTTTTTCATATAAATTCATTTATGATCATTTATAATTCTCTTATTTATTCCCTATGTTAATGTATCTAACTACTTTTAATTTTTAAATGTTTTAATCCCCTGAGAAGTAAAGCAGACGCTATAGCTTTCTTTCAAGAAATATGCATTTTATCTCTTATTTGAAATATGTGAAAAATGACCATTGCATAAAACTCCATATCGGTGAAAGCAAGAGAGGTCCAACATGAAAATTTGCAAGTGAAGGAGAAGAAAACATTTTGACAAGATTGTGATTTCAGAATACTGTTGGTAAAATCAGTGATTTATTTGATTCGAATTAAGGTAAGAGAAGCAACTCAGCCTTTATGAAAATACTGATTAGAACAGTTTTATCATGCAGGTATATTCTTTGCATATAATCCAATAACCAAATAAGCATAATGGTGGCACCGAAAAAATTGTTCAACATAAATGAAAATCTGTTTGTATGGGGAAAGACTGAGCTGGCATGATTCTTCCACATAATGGATACATGGGAAGCTATGCCTAAAAATTGGTCGTTAAGGTTCCAAAAAGAAAGGTAACAACACTCAAGGCAAAAATCATTAACCACATATGAGAGTTATCAGAAAGTAAGTTCCAGAATATATTTCCTGCATCTGAAAAATGGTGCTAAACTACCTGTGCACTACTGTATATTCAATTACTAAAACCAAAAGAAAAGTTAATTCTGTCACAACTGAAAAGTTCATATGATGAAACGGTGACATGAGTAGATCTTGCAAGAAAGATATTAAGGACTATGGAAGGTCATGTCGTGAAATTCATTCTATAATTTGTTTTTTAAATGTAAGGAATATGCAACCATGCAAAATCCATAACAAAATCTGTGAGGTATATAGTGATACAGCTATGAATTAGGAATTAATTTGAAGATAGGTTCAATGGTTCAACTTGGAAGGTAATCTACATTTTAGTCTAATCTGTATTTTGGGGTACCCCTTGAATTATCGTCAAGCTATTGTTTCATTTATGGTAACCTGGGTACTTTACTGTGTGTGTTTTGAAAACCGAATAATGATGTGATTGATTGTAATATTTGATGGTACTGATTTTGATTATTTGGGAGAATATGGTACAAAGTTAGAGATCTGGACGTCCAATACCTAGAACGATCTAAAATCCGTACCTCAAAACCACCGACTTTTTTTTAATGCTTTACGCAAGCACATTTGATTTTTCCAAATAAAACATGTGGAGAGTCCCGATTCTTAATTTCCCTTTGGCACTAAATAAATACCTCATTATTGAAGAAATAGTAATTTAGCATAAATTTGCATGATTAATAATTTGGCTCCGTAGCTGCGTATCTGCTTGGCAAACATCTCAAACCAAAACATTCTAGATCAAATCGAATTGAACCCTAATATTCCGCAAATATTATGCACAGCGCGACATGTCCCGAGCAATGATTCTAGATAGAAACATCGTTGATTTTATACTTACTAATATTTTATATCTCTGATACCAACCTAGCGAATCATGTTATATTTTCCTTTCATCACCATATGTTTATCAACACATGACAACTTGAGTAATGACTCATGCAGTGATGCCCAAATAACTTTTTATATTAGTAATTTAATAAACAAAGAGTATGGTAACCTTTTTAATTTGACATTATGCTTGGCAATAATTAGATTTAAGTTAAATGCGATAAGAAATACTGATGAGGAAAATTTAACAATTTTTTTCCATATGCTAAAAACAGACTTTGTCAATGATACTCATAGGCCAAAAGATATGATTACATTTAGTGCTATTTGGATTAAGAATAACATTCGTTTTCCACATAAACCCAGAACCGATGCCAAAGCTGATATGGCCACACGGAACGGCAGAATTTAGGGAAGAAAAAATTTTTGGAATTTAGATAAGCACTGAGCAACAAAATTAAGAGATGAAAATATTTTTGGAAATTAGAGAAAGCACGGGGATCCACAATTTAGGAGTGGCAAAAATTTAGAACTTAGGAAGGCGCTTAGTAGCAGAATTTAGGATTACAGGACTTGAACAGTAGAACTCTGTAACTGAATACAAAAATAAGTCTGTCTACAGAATTAAAGATAAAATATTATAACAAAAAAAAGCAACTTAAACAACTTACATTGAAAGAAACGTTTAATAAAGTAAACAAATAAATATTAAGCTTTTTCGTAAATTTTGTTTTCCTTTACATCATAAATGCTTCATTATTTCATAAATCAGGACTTCATATTTTTAAGTTAATAATTTTTACATGCCATCTTACAACTAAGTTTTAACTCAAATTACTTTACTCGAATCCTTTACTTTTATGCATTTCATATTTTACATGGTATGCAATATTTAACAAGATATTAATATATGCAGATACTATATCCAACTTTCAAATATATGTAATTCTAACTTCCATTCATTAACATAATTTTTTTAAAAAAATATCGTTCAACAGTATGCCCTTAGTGAAACTTCAGGATATGCCCAAATACTGCACGTTTTACAAGAATATGCTAACTAAAGATCTTGAAGACACATTATTTAAATGTCTTGTTTTCAGCTTGCTTATCTGAATCTTGAAAAATTGAAAATATTGCCGTTTGAGTCAAATATTTGCTGCAAGCCTTATGAGCTAGAGATCAAATGAAATAAATGCATAGCTATGTCTTGAATAATACAGAAACATTAATTTATAATGAAATAATTTCATCACAAAGCTTTTCCTATGTTTAATTTACCAATTTGAGGAAGTCATATTAAATATAAGATTTTATAGCTTACATACAATTTCTGAAATATTTTTTTCTTATGGTTAGCAGCCTGTAGTAACTAATTAGCTTAAAATTACTTTAGGTGTGAAATTGAAATTATATACAGATCAGGTCACACTTTCTTTTATGTTTAAAGAAAAATTCTTTCACTTTTTGAATTTTTAATGGTAAATGTTGAAGATGTTAGACTATGATCTGAAGTTTTCAGTTTACTTTTTTTTTTTACTTACATTAGTCTCCTTGGTTGATAATTGACATTTCCTTTGTGTAGCCTACATTCAATTACTTCACTGATATATTGTTTGATTGGTTTCTATTCTACATAGTCAAATTTGTATCAACACCTGATGTAAAACAAAAGAAGACTAATGCATAAACAAATTAAATCTTTCTTTTTTTATCTTCGACTTTGATTTAAGAAATATCTCCTTTATAGTGCACAATTTTTTTAATAAACTGTGAGAATGAGTATATCCCAAAGGTTCAATAGAGTTAAGTTTTTGTACCTAAAATTAATATGTATGATATGGTGAGGTGATGAGTTATGAAAATTTTAACAAAAAGCTCACAATTTATCCTACGAAAACAAAATTCTAAAGTATGATAAAATGTATTACTTTTATCAAAAACAGAAAATACAAATAGCTATGCATGAATGAGAAAACATTCTGAAATAAAAAAGAAACCGTTAAAAGTTTTTAAAAAGAAAAAAAAATCTTAATATATTAGATAAGATAAACTCTTCAGGATATCGGATCATCAATACCAGGTCTTTTAAAAATTCTAAATGCAGGAGTTTGTTTTAAAAGTCCTTATACACTATCATTTGATGTAAAATTCTTGCATAAAGCTAAAGAATTCTTTAAGCTTTCAAATTGCATGCTGCCATCAAGATCCAAGCACATGGTTGATTATTAATATTTCAACATATATATCTTTACGAATATAATTTAATTCATGCTGATTTGGAGTATAATAAATGATTTATTTCATTAATGTTTCCTATTTAATCTTTTAATTGTAACATTGAATAAAAACAGTGAGCTGGGGAGTGCCAAATTAAACGTAAAAAAGAAAAATAAATTTAGAAGTTTAATTGTGACTTCCAGTTTTCTTCCCAACATTTTAATTCAATTCAGAGCAAATTGCAATTAAATGAGTTGCTTAGTTTTCCATATGAGTTCGAACTATTATATAATTATATAGACATGTAGACATTCAGCAGCAGTACTTTCTAAGACAAAAGAAAGGGTTTGGTTTGCTTTATTTAACTGCATCAAAGAATTGGGCAGAAAGCCTGAAAATTGAACACAAATTTAACAAAGGAGTCACTACAGCCTCCTATAGCTCACCCCTGGGTGTAACAATGTAAAACAATAGTGTTAAGCTTGTTTCAGGATTATTTGTATAATTACCATTACATTTTTATAATTTAATTGAACTTGTGTCTTTCACTGCGAGTCTTTAATCGTTGAAAAAGAGATATTAAATTGAAAATGAAAAAAGTAAATAATTACGAGAAAATTGACTTAAGTTTTACATAGGTAATGAAATTTTTAAATACTGCATTAGGTATTCTGATGTTAAATTGGTAGTTCTGCAACAAATGTAATTAGACTCTATTGATAAATAATCAGTTCAATAAATGAAAATAGGACATTTTTTCCAGTAAAAGATAATGCATGCAAAATATTTTTTTCACAAAAGCTACATGTACCAATCAAACTTAATAGCGAGAAAATATCATTTCATTATAACTATGCTAAAATTTTTCTAAACACGAGAAATTCATCTTTTAGGCTATTGAATGGGATAGAATGATTTACTTTGAAAACTTATTAACTACACTTAATTTCAGTAAAAAAAAAATGTTGTAGGTAATGAAAGTAATATATAATTTAACTATGGCCAACAGCTCAAGGTCTGCATACATATCTTTTGAAGGAAAAGAGTTTGATACGTGTACTTTTAAAATACAAAAGATCTGGATTATTTTTTTAGTTAAAATACTGCATTTATTGGTTAGAAGTTACTTCAAGCAGGACAATTAAAGATAGTTTGAATATATTTTTTACTCTTCATATTTAATTATGAATAATATAGAGTTCAGAATACTTAACTGAATTCAAATCTGAATTCTATTTTAAAATCTTGTCAAATCAATTTGAAACATAATTCAGTTGTTCTCAAATAACAAAAGATATTGAAATTTTTAACAGAAAACGATAAAAATATCAAAATCGACATCTGATTCATAAAAAAGGATAAATCAATTTGTATCTAAGCATTTTACAAAATGAGAGACGGGAAGAACCTATTCTAATTAAATTTAACATATATACAGTAAGTATTATTACTAGTAATCTGATTATTTTTCTAAAGAAGGCTGAAAAATATCTTCAAATTAATTATTCATAAAAAGTACTGCAAGCCTTACAGCATGAAAGCTATAAATTGATTTTATAATTTGAGGAATAAAATACAATCATTAGTGAACAGAATATTATCCGACGAACTTAAAAATGCGTACTTCAGTAACGACTTCTTATCAAAAGTCTCCTGGACAATAGCCCTATGCCTGTCTAATGCAGAAAATTATTTTTCGAACGTTAATAATAAAGCAATCCATCGCTTAAAAGCAAACATTTTTCGTAATTAGGAAGTTTAGCCGACGACTCAATAAATGTTTACATTTGGAACGGCACAGATGCAACAGCAGCGCCATCTAGTAATCGCGATATTTTTAGACCCGTTTTTCTACTAGGCAGTTTCACCTCCTTCATTATACTCTGTGGTTTCACATCATCTCCAAGCTTTTAGCTTGAAAGATTTTGGTGTATCGTGATTCTAAGTTTCAGAGCCCATTGATAAAAGATGCCCCACCTGCTTCTAGGTACATAATTTGCTACAGTCTCTTCTGTCCACCAGCCAATCTGAGGATTTCATATGTTTGAACTTTCTATAATGTTATTTTCAAGACATAATCACAAGGTCATACCCCTCCTTCATGCTATTACTATACTCATGTTTCTGTACACTGGTCTCAGTATAACGAATTGTTTTTGATTGTAAGACTATCAGTACTCTGGATGATGAACATTTTAATATAAGAATAATGATTACACAGTTTAAAAAAAAGAAGATACCAAGTTTATGAAAATAGAAAAAAAAATTAAATCATAATAGTTTTAACGGTACAAAAGCAAAAAATTTAAAAGGTAAATTTTAAAGTAAATTTAACCTAAAAACATTACTGAAAAACTTCATAATACAGTACAATTATCTTCATTTTGATGCATGTTTTGTTAAAAAACACCAAGCTATCAAATAACAGTGCAATATCAAAAATCTTGGTACTGTTCTATTATCAGGACCGGAGTCGTTGCCAAATGTTCTGCTAAACTCGCCAAGAGATTGATTTATATGAAGTCGCCAATGTTTACTTCTAAAATTGTTACAATGTTTACATTTTAAAAAAGTAAAAGAATGCATTTCAAAACTGACAATGAAAATACAAATTCTAAAGATGTAATGGTCACTTTTGTTTTTATTATTCTCGTATTTGCCATGCATTTGAAAATTTGGGACTCGCCTAATGAAGAAACATCTTCCATACAATTTCTTCAGGAATGAGGAATCGTTCATTCAGGACGAACACAAAAAATCATAAAATGAAGTTATACTTTAATTTGAAAGCAGCATTGGAATGGAGATGTGAAGATCTGGATTTGAACATTTCTGCAAAGTACAATTTTATTGATCCCGATACTAGTTATCATACTCAACTTTTGAAAAGTTACGGGTCAGTGTGAAACAGACTTAACATGGCACCGAACATAACCAATTAGATTCTTATTTCAGTTAATATCATCGCAGCGTTCTAAAATGCAAATCTTTTCAGACATTTTAAATGATATCTGCAGTTTCATGCCTCCACATTAATCTCAATTCACTAAATTTTCTAAACAATTTTTTTTTTCCAATTTCTTTGATAAGTTGCTTAATTCACATTAAAAATTTCTAACTGTACGAATATGTGTTATATTATTTTTCCCTTGGATTTTTCTTCAACTAAACCATATCGTTAATATTTTGGCAATTATTTTTATGCTTCAAATTTTTCACCAGAGAGTCAGTTTTGGCGATATCTGAATCCAGTCTCAATAACAGTAACAAAATCTTTAGAATGGTTGGTTGGCTTTTAATGGCACAAAACCTAGAAGGTTATTATGCGCCAAACGGATGGTGAGCAAGATACAAATACACGAACATTACTGAGTATGAATTGTGATCGTATCTGTAATGCTGATGAAAGTATATACAGATGAGCGTGAAAAGTGCTGTAGCAACAGGTAGAGCAGGTTGTAAGGAAAAAAACTCAGTTCATATGATAGAGAAGATACCTTTTAAAAACCTTATGAGGTTGATGTTGGAGTTTCTTCCAATCAGATCTGTTGAGTTAAAACTCGTAGAATTAAAAATATGATCACGTTTTTGATTAAAAATAAGTCTGCAGGTTAAAATATGATTGACTGAATTAGGTGAGTATGAATTGTATTCGTATCTGTATTGCTGGTGAAAGTATGCACAGATGAAGGTGAGAAGATTTCTAGCAACAGATAGAGCAAAATATGAGAAAAAAGAACTGAAATCATATGGTACAAAGAGATATTTTTTAAGAAATTTATGAGGTTGATGTGAGGATTTCTTCCAATAAGATCTGTTAAGTTAACATTCGTAGAGTTAAAGTGATGATCATGTTTTTGATTAAAAATAGGGCAGCAGGTTAAAATATGATTGACTGAAGTAGGAGTGTTGCAAGTGCCACAAATAGGTTCCTTATCTTCTTTCAAGAGATGCTGATGTGTCAGTCTGCAGTGACCAATTCGTAGACGAGTCAGCAGTACATCCTCCTTACGATTTCCTCTTGATTCCCAGTACTCCAAATATTAGGTTTCACTTGCCTTAATTTATTCAGAGTCTGATTTTTTCATAGTTCTTGCCACCTGGACAAGATCTTTGCTTTGATATAATTCCGTATGTCTGTAAAGGGGACCTCATTTTCGGAAGTACTATCAGCCGATTTTGCTGCGGCATCGGCGAGTTCATTGCCTTTTATGCCTACATGTCCTGGCACACAGCAGTATGCAATAGAATAACCTGCTTTTCTCAAACGAAGGTGTACCTTTAATATATCTAAGACCAAAGGGTGGCTAGTATTTGTATTTATTGATTCAAGAGCACTTAGAGAATCAGAATAGATGATGAACTTTTTGTTATTCTGCTTAGAGATGAAGTTTAAGGAGTTCAAAATGGCTAGAATTTCTGCTGTAAAGTCAGAAGCAGCCTTATGAAGAGTGTTCACGCCTGCGAGCGCAGCGCCCCCGGTTAGAAAATGTTACTAGTGATGCTGTCGACGAGAGTAACGAGTCAGTAAGGCGAGAGATGTTAATAAAGGAGAGTGTGTTTACCTTACTACTGAGTGATTGTTATTTATACAGTCCACTGTGTGATTATTAACCAAATTATTTATGAGAATGAGAACCAGCGTACATTTTGGTCCGTCGAGCCGGAGATTTTTGTAAATGAGAAACGTCTTCAGAAGTTATGTGAACTACAAGGGTGTGGCTACTTCTGGTTTCGAAAGAAGAATATTCAACGGTCAAGTAGGTGGTAATTTACTATTTGAATTATTTGAGATTTAATTTGAGCCTATGCTTAAATTGCATTTTGAACTTGGTTGAATTTCTTTGGAATCTGTGTTGTGTCAGAACGAAAAATGTTTAAAGGTGCAATTAAAGAGGATTTAAGGCTTATAGCCTTTGAAATAGGAGTTGAGCTAACAGATAAAATGACAGTTTTAGAATTAAACACAGCCATCAAAAACAGTGATCCGTATAAATCTGATCCAGATTCTGTGAATGAAATCGCAAACATGATCATTGAGAGGAGAAAATCTGAGGAATCCAAACAGTTAGAACTTGAGAAAATTAAGTTGGAACGTTCTAAAGCAGAGCTAGAGTTGGTTAAAATACGCGCAGAAATAAAATCGGATATTCCTAAAAACGAGAATAATAACGAATCGCTAGACACACTTATAAAAAGCATTCGTACTTTAACTATGAAAATACCTACAATACCAGAAGGTTGGGGATTTTTCTTTTCCTCTTTAGAGAGGGCATTTGTTTCTAAGGAAATTCCGGAAAAATACAAAGCGGAAATTTTGTTGAATTTGTTAGGTGATAAGGCATCTAATATTATCACTTATATAGAGGAGAAAGATTTAATTAATTACACAAAAGTAAAAGAAATAGTGTTACGAGAATTTCAACCAACACCTTATTCATGTTTAGAGCAATTTAGGAAAGCATCGAGACTACAAAATGAAACTCATGTTCAGTTTGCTTCGCGTTTAACTACTAGTTGGAACTATTATTTAAAATTAAGAGATGTAAAGGATTTTGAATCATTAAATCAACTTATAATATCAGACAAAATTTATCAAACTCTTGATAAAGAAACAGCAACACATATTAGTGTGAGACAAGGAGACAAGTGGTTTAAACCCAGTGAGTTAGGAAAAGAGGTGGATTTGTTTTTCACATCTAAAGGAAAATCATTTGCTGTAAGCTCTAATATTTATAAGAGTTCTTTGAAAAATGTTTCGAAAGTATTTCTTTCAGATATTTCTTCTAATTGTGTGTTATGTAAAACTGAATATCATCATCTATCTAAATGTCCAATTTATCTAAAATTATCAGTGAATGATAGAGTAGAAGTAGTTAAAAATAATCATCTTTGCTTTAACTGCATGTCTAACAAACACTCTGTATTAAATTGCTCTTCAAAATTGTCTTGTTTTTGCAAAAAGAGACATCATAAAACATTGCATTTTCCAAACCGAAACTCCAGTGAAAATCGCAACGCGTGTAGAAAAAATGAGGTTGCAATTAAAAGTGAGTCAGCAAATACGCTTCAGAGTTCAAGGCCATCGACAACCCCGGTGTGCGAAGATCCTAAATTTCCTAATATACAAGCGCCAGAGTTTGTGCAAAGCTTAACATTCATGACTAATCATTCGAATAAAAAGAAAAGTAAAGTGTTGCTAAGTACGGCGATATGTATTTTGACAGATGAAAAAGGAAGTGAATATAAATTACGATGCCTTTTGGATGGAGGAAGTGAATCTTGTCTGTTAAGTAAACATATCGTAGATATCATGCAATTAAAAAAAGAAAAGGTAGATATAGTAGTTAGCGGTTTAAATGATTCATCTCTAAGAATAAAAACAAGAGTTAATGCAAATATTCGTAACGAAAATAAAAGTTATGTTAAAAATGTAGATTTCTTAGTAGTTCCGAAAATAACGACAGACTTTATACCCTCACAAAGAGTAAACATTTCTTTGGAGAATCTTAGACATATAAAGTTAGCTGATGACAAGTTTAACATTCCCGAACGTATTGACTGCTTGCTCGGTGCAGAGATATATTTAGAGTTGTTACAACCTGGTCAAATTCGATTTGACAATTCTAATATCATTCTACAAAACAGTGTGTTTGGATTTTTTGCGTCTGGGAGTTACGTAACAGAAAAAGAGAGTGGTGTTCATTGTGGTGTGATAACAGAAGAAACAAATTTAGATAACACACTCAAGCAATTTTGGGAACTCGAAAACGTTGAGGTAGCAAATAAGAGAAGTAAAGAATCGGAATTTTGTGAAGAGCATTTTAAAAACAACTATACCCGTGAAGATAATGGAAAATACGTAGTGAAGATGCCGTTTAAGGAAGATCCAATGTGTTTAGGGAATTCGAAACAAATCGCGCTTAAGAGGTTGAACTCGTTGTGGATTCATTTGAATAAAGATGAAAATTACTTATTATTGTACTCAGAATTTCTACGTGAATATGAAGAACTAGGTCACATGACTGAAGTCAAGAATGAAGATGACGAGCAGAAGGGAACGTACTATATTCCACACCTTGGGATTTATCGCCCTGAGAAAAGTTCGACACCTTTGAGAGTAGTGTTCAATGCTTCGACTACAACGTCAAAAGGCAATTCCCTGAATTCAATTCAATGTAATGGTGGTGTAATTCAAGAGGACTTGTTTTCGATTATGGTACGCTTCCGAAAACATGTTTATGCCTTTACAGCGGATATCAAAAAGATGTACCGAATGATATCGATTGATCCTACTCAACGGAAGCTACAGAGAATTTTGTGGAAAGAGTCAATTAATGGTCCAGTAAAAACTTTTGAGTTGAATACGGTCACCTATGGCACAGTAAGTGCACCTTTCTTAGCCATGAGAACATTACGTCAGCTTGCTATAGATGAGTTCAGAAATTTTCCATTAGCGGCTGCAGTTCTACAAAGTGATTTTTACATGGATGATGTGCTAACAGGGTCCAGTTCATTGAGTTCGGCAAAGAAGTTGCAGCAAGAATTGATTGAGATTTTAAGAAGTGCAACTATGTCTCTGCACAAATGGTGTAGCAACAATCCGGAACTTGCAGTTAACGTTGATGATGAATACACATTCCAGTGCGCGAATGAAGTTTCAGCTCTTGGTGTTTCCTGGAAAGCAGATAAAGATTGTTTTAATTTTAAAGTGAAACTAGAAGACGAGTGTAAAATTACTAAACGGCAAGTTTTGTCAACAATAGCAAGAATCTTTGATCCACTTGGTTTATTAGGTCCCGTGATAGCTAAAGCTAAAATATTTCTTCAGAGACTATGGTTTTTGAAGCTCAAATGGGACGATCCTCTACCTGAAAAAGAAGCCAAGGAATGGCAACGATTTTTCTCTGAACTGCCTCATATATGTAATTTAGAAATTAAGAGATGCATTCTTGTTGCAGAAGCAATTGTTATTGAGTTACACGGATTTTGTGATGCCTCTGAGTTAGCGTATGGAGCTGTAGTTTATTGTAAATCCATCTCCCAATGTGGTGAAGTAATAATAAGGCTTGTAACAAGTAAATCAAGAGTTTCTCCTATAAAAAGAGTTAGCATACCAAGATTAGAGTTATGCGCAGCTGTATTGCTTGCGAAATTAATGAATCGAGTAACGTCTGCTCTGAAACTTAATATTAATAATGTATTTTTGTGGAGTGACTCTATGATAGTCTTGTGTTGGCTGCAAAAGGAGCCTTGCTGTATGAAAACGTTCGTTGCTAATCGAGTAGCGGTGGTTCAAGAAATGACGGATGTGCGACAGTGGCGGCACGTTCCATCAGGTGAAAATCCGGCTGATATTATCTCCAGGGGACTTGACTCTATCAAGCTTGTCCAAAGTGAGATCTGGTGGAAGGGTCCTGGTTTCCTGATGAAGGATGAGTATCCATGTAAAGTGATTCCTACTGAAGTTATTGTGAAAGACTTTGCTGATGAACTCAAAAAACTTAATGACTCTAGAATTTCATTTAATATAAAAGTAAATTATTTCCTAAATGAATTCTTAAATTTGAGTAATAACTATGTTAAAATTTTGCGTATTTTAAGTTTTATTTACAGGTTCTACAATAATTGCAAGGCTAAGAACAAGATTAGCGGTCCTCTTCGCACTGAGGAAATTAAACATGCGGAATTAAAGCTAATCAAAATCGTTCAAGAAGAAGAGTTTAAAAAAGAATTAACTAGTCTTCAGAAAGACGGTAAGGTGGTTCCGAATAGTAAGTTAAAAAGTTTGTACCCCTTTATAGATAAGGAAAATATTTTGCGGGTAGGCGGAAGACTAACCAATAGTAAGTATAACTTTGAAAGAAAATTTCCTATAATATTGCCAAAAAATCATAGATTAACGATTTTAATAGCAGAGATGATCCATAAAAAATACATGCACATTGGACCTCAAGGATTAATGTGTAATATTAGGCAAAAGTTTTGGCCTTTAGGTGCTCGTAATCTTTGTAGGAAATTAATCCATGAATGTGTGATTTGCTTTAAAGCAAAACCAGTCCCTTGTGATCAACTCATGGCCCATTTACCGCAGGAAAGAGTTACACCAAACTTCCCATTCAATTGTGTAGGAGTTGATTTTTGCGGGCCATTTATGATAAAATACAAAAATCAGAGGAAAGGAATTCTTAATAAAATATATTTATGCATTTTTGTTTGTTTTGTAACAAAGGCTTGTCATTTGGAGCTTGTTACAGACCTTTCTAGTGAGGCCTTTATCGCAGCATTAAAAAGATTTGTTAGCAGAAGAGGTAAGTGTGCACGTATCTTTTCCGACAACGCGAGAAATTTTGTTGGAAGTAATTTAGAATTGAAAAAATTGAACAAATTGATTAACAAACCAGACGAAAATTTAGGTAATTATTTATCCATTGAGGGCATTGATTGGACGTTTATTCCTCCGCGTGCTCCTAATCATGGAGGGCTTTGGGAGGCAGCCGTCAAATCTGTCAAACATCATCTCAGACGTGTGGTGGCAAATTTAAAATTAACATTTGAGGAATTTTTAACTATAATGACCCAAATTGAGGGGATACTTAATTCACGCCCACTGTATCCTATGTCAGCTGAGTTGGATGACTTCGACGTTTTGACGCCTGGTCATTTTTTGATTGGAAGACCAATAACTGCATTAGTCGAACCCAGCATTTTAAATGCAAGTGATAACATGTTAAACAACTGGAAAAAGTTAACAAAAGTAATTCAGTCCATTTGGAAAGGTTGGTCGAACAATTATTTAAGTACACTTCAACAAAGAAATAAATGGTATTACGAAAAAAATAATGTAGAAGTTGGTACTATGGTCATTCTACGAGAAGATAATACACCTGTTTGTAATTGGCCATTAGGCAGAATTATAGAAACGCTAGCAGGTAAAGATAATAAAGTAAGAGTCGTAAAAGTAAAAACAAAAAATGGAACTTTTACAAGGCCAATTTCTAAAATTTGCATTTTACCTTTACCTAAATCAGCAAAATTAATGTAATTATAAGATGTATGTCTATAGGGTTGTGGTATTATATTTTAATTAGATTCATGTTGTAGATCTGTATTTGTAAAAATTTTATAAACTGTTGAATGTAACCATGTCAACGCCGGGCGGTATGTTCACGCCTGCGAGCGCAGCGCCCCCGGTTAGAAAATGTTACTAGTGATGCTGTCGACGAGAGTAACGAGTCAGTAAGGCGAGAGATGTTAATAAAGGAGAGTGTGTTTACCTTACTACTGACTGATTGTTATTTATACAGTCCACTGTGTGATTATTAACCAAATTATTTATGAGAATGAGAACCAGCGTACAAAGAGTACTACTCTTGATTATTTTATCATAAACAAAAGCTGTCCCGACATGATCATGGTTCTTTGAGCCGTCAGTAAAAATTGCTGTATAGTTAAAGTGACTGCTTCTATGCTCTAGGAAGATTTGTTGGTATTGGTATTGTTTTTCTTAAATCCTCCAAAAATGTCAAGTAGTTGAATATTCAATTCTTGCCAGGGTGCAATACCGAAGAGGTTGAAGCTTTTGGGATGCAGATCACTTAGGTTGAGTTCTTCGATCAGTGGGAGAACACGGAGATCAAAAGGAGGGATACATGAAGGACGTGCTTGGTAGAGGTGCCAGTACCGATCAGATGTTATGAGACGAGCGGGATGTTCGACCCGTGACATTACTTTATAATGAAATTCAAGGGATAATTGCTTGCGTCTGAACTCCAGAGAAGGTTCAGAGCAGATGACATATAAGCTTTGGACTGGAGATGTTTTGAAAGCTCCACAGCATGTCCGTAAAGCTTGATGGTGAACTGTATCCAATTTCAGTAGCACAGAAGGTCTTGCTGATCCATAGATAACACAACCATAGTCAAGTTTGGAATGAATTAAAGCTCTATATATGCGTAACATAGAACAACGTTCTGCTCTCCATGAAGTATTTGCTAGGAATTTCAGTATGTTAAGGGTTTTAATGCATTTTTTCTTTAAATTTAAAATATGCAGTAGGAAAGTGAGCTTCCTGTCAAAGATGACTCCTAGGAATTTTGCTTCTTGTTTAACTCGGATCAAGGAACCATCTAGATGTAGCTCTGGTTCGGGATGTAGATTTCTTTTGTGACAGAAATGTACGCAGAAGGTCTTCTGGCTGGCAAATTTAAAACCATTGTTGTTGGACCACTTTACTATTCTGTTTAGAGCAATTTGCAGTTGTCTTTCGATATATCTCATATCTTGACCATGGCAGTATATCATCAAATCATCAATATACATGGAACCATGTACTGTGGGAGGAAGTTCTCTTAAAATGGAGTTAATTTTCAGACTGAAAAGCGTAACACTGAGTACCGACCCTTGGGGTACACCTTCTTGTTGTGCAAATACACGAGAAAATAACGATCCCATCTTAACTTGGAATGTGCGATCCCTCAGAAAGTTTTGAATAAAGGCAGGTAAGTTACCTCGCTGTCCAGTGCTATAAAGGTCGTGAAGAATCCCGTGCCGCCAGGTTCTATCATAAGCTTTTTCCATGTCAAAGCAGACTGAAACAACATGATTTCTTTTTAAAAATGCATTGCGTACTGCGGTTTCTAAAAACAAGACATTGTCAAGTGAAGATCTTCCCCTACGGAAACCACTCTGGTAGGGCGATAGGCAATGATTATTCTCCTGATAGTGGGTGAGACGACGGATTACCATTTTTTCCATAATCTTGCAAAGGCAGCTAGTGAACGCGATGGGGCGATAATTTGAAGGATTCTTTGGGTCCTTTCCAGGTTTAGCAATGGGGATCACTATAGCATTTCTCCAAGCATTAGGAAAAGAGCACTCCTTCCATATTCTGTTATACAAAAAGAGAAGAGATTTTAATGATTCATTGGACAAATGCTTCAGCATGACGTAGGAAATGCCATCTTGGCCAGGGCTCGTCTTAGGAGTTAGCGACAAAGCACTCATCATCTCCAGCTTAGTGAAATCAATGTTATATGCTTCGGTGTTGAGAGAGTTAAAATTGATGGGTGTATTCTCAGAACGAAGCTTAGCTGTGAGGAATGCTGGTAAATAGTTAATACTATTTGAAACAGCACTAAAGGTCTCCCCTATGACATTAGCTATATCTTCTCTGCTGCTATATGTTACGCCATCCTTTTCTAAGATGGACAGTCCATGATCCTTATAATTACCCGAGTTTTTTTAACTTTTTCCCAAACACACTTGCTTGGAGTAGAAGAGGTAATGGATGACACATAACTGATCCAAGTGTCTTTCTGTCTTTGGCGTTGCACTCTCCGAGCGTTTGCTTTTGCCTTTTTATAGGAGATAAGATTGCTAAGCTTGGAATCCCTGCGAAAAATTCCCCAGGCTTTTCTTTGCTGTTTATGAGCTATCTGACAGTCAAAATTCCACCATGGTTTGGTATGTTTAGGAAGCCTGCCTGATGATATAGGAATAGAGATTTTTGCTGCCTGAACGAGAGTATCAGTGATAGTTTTTACAGCTTCCTCAATTGACGCATTCTTTATCATGTCGTTAGTGAGCATAGGCAAATGGGAAAACATTTCCCAGTCCGCTTGTTCGTAAATAAAACGTGGTGATGTGGCATTAGGCCATGCTGTAAATTGATTAAAAGTCACGAAGATGGGGAAATGATCACTGTTAAAAATGTCATTTCCAACGCTAAATGAACAAAAAGGGAGAAGTGATGGCGAACAAATGGCCAGATCAATACTATAAAATGTCCTCGTGGGCTGGTGGAAGTACGTTTGTTCTCCACTATTAAGGAGGCATAAGCAATGATCACAAATGAGGTCTTCTATTTGTTTTCCCCGAAAATTTATATCACCACAACCCCAAAGATGACTATGGCCATTGAAATCTCCAATTACAATAAAAGGAGTAGATAACTGTTCTACCAAATCATCTAATTCCTTTTTATCTATCACTTCATTAGGAGGCAAGTAGATAGTACAGACAGTGACAAGCATACTGACATTGATCTGCACAGCAACAGCTTGGAGACATGTGTTCAAGGGAAAGACAGTCGAAGATAGGTGTGGGAAGTTAGGATAACAACGCTTCCGCTTACGCGCTCACCAGATAAAAAGTCTTTCCTGACAGTTGAATATCTCCGTAACTTAGCTGTGCTTTCTTGCTTGAGATAAGTCTCCTGCACTCCAAAACAGGCAGGCTGATAAATGTCTATCAGGCTTTTGATGTTCACTAGGTCTTGATGAAATCCGCAACAGTTCCAAGAGATTAAAGTAGTCATCATGAATGTTTATTTTGTCTATGCTGTTTCTTTGTTAAGCGTGGCAGAATATTCTTTGTCTGAGCTAATCCTTCTTCTAATTCCATTTCAGATTCAAGTGTATCTGATAGCATACTCTCTAATGAGGTATGACCAGAATTTACTGTTTTAGAGTTTGTGTTATTTAAAGAGGATTTAGTTTGTTTTTTAATATTTGTTCCTTCAGGTTTTTTATGAGTTGGTGTATGCTTAGTACTGGCAGATAGATTGCTACTTGGTGTTTTTTGTGGTATTTCAGATTTAGGCTTTGTTTGAGTAGTAAGTGACATTTGGATGGCTATTGAGCAAACAGATTTTGTTGCATCAGCAAAACTCAGATTTGGATGAGGTTGGGTGCTTTCTAACAATCTCTTAGCTTCTGTATAAGATATCTTTTTAGTTGCCCTTATACTTTGAATTTCCTTTTCGGATTTCCATTTGGGACAGGAGCGAGAGAAGGATGGGTGACTTCCTTTACAATTTACACAAAGAGGCTTGGCAGTGCAACCCTCACTGTTATGATCTACGGAGGAGCAGCGAGTGCATGTAGGTGTACCGCAACATACAGCCTTCAAGTGCCCAAACCGCTGGCACTGAAAACAACGCATAGGGTTTGGCACATACGGTCGCACCGGGCAATGCAAATAACCTGCTTTAATATGATTTGGAAGTTGAGGGGTGTTAAAGGTTAGAACGACATGTTTAGTGTCAATTAACTGACCATACCTTTTGATTTTTATTCGACGTGCGTTGCAAACATTCTGCTCGGCAAGTTCCTCGATGAATTCCTCATTCGACACTGTTAAGAGATCGACTTCTGATATTACACCGCGACTGGAATTCAGGGTTTTGTGTGCAGAAACCATAACAGCAACCTGTCCCATTTTTGACATAGTAAGAAGAATCTTTGATTGATTAGCAGAAACAGTTTCCATTAATAAGTCACCAGACCATAAGCGCTTAATTGATTTTGGTTCTTCGGCAAAGGCTTTTATAGATTTTTGAACAAGGAAAGGTGACATTTTATGGAATTCAGAAGATCCTGTCATAACCAAAAATCAGGGAACAACTTTAGTGTTTCCTGTACTTTTTGTAGTTCGAGGTCTTTTGCTAGATGATTCATTGGCAGTTTCATGAGGTGTAATAAAGATTTGTGAAGCCATATTTGAAAGAAGTAGAGATTCGGACCCGGCGTCCCCACCCACCACAGAGTCCAACAAGGGGACGCAGATTGCTACGCCAGGGATGACCGGGTCTATACGCAAACTGGAGCCCCACAGTCGGCTTTCCCGATAGCAGGTACTCCCGAGAGCTTATCCCCAAGCCACTGACACAAGGACTAGTGACCAGCTGATTGACACCCGCGAGGACGACAAAGTGCCTCCCGTTTAGCTGAAGCAGAGGCCAAAGTAGTGTGTTGGGGACAGTACCTCGCCCCTCAACTACCAGGACCCTCCTTTCCAGCGACAAGGGTCTCCACGCACGGCAAACACGTGGGCAGTTTTCTCGTCACTCAAGAACCAGAGACGAGCTGTTCCAGTCTCTCATGGCGAGCCTCAACCTCCAAAGAGGAGAACCACAAGGGAGAAAGGAAAGAAGAAAGCTTCAGCTCAGAGCAGAGGAGACGGAAAAGAGAATAGATCACTGGAGCTTCAGGATCGTGACACCCGTCTCACCAAGAAGATGATCCCCTGAAGGGCTAGGGTACCTCGGGATTGTCACACCCGTACTCACAAAAGTGAGCCCCTGAGGGGATCTTTAGAATGGTATTTAATTTTAAATATATCTAATAGCAATATAATCAGCCATTTTTCCTTGTTGTCTATTGAATATGCAATAACACAAGCTAAAATTTACACATGCTGTAAGATAAACTTAATTTTACAAAAGCTTCATATGAAAAAATAAATATCCCATTGACAATAAAGATATAAAATTCAGTTTTATCAGTAAATAATTTAAAAACGACTCAACTGATTAAAATCAAATATTTTAGAAGTAGATATTTATAATCATATTTATACTTTGGGATTTGGACAACAGATTTTTAATAAAGATTTTGACATTTTAGAATTAGATTTCCTAAAGATAGGAAAAAGTCCAGGCACAGATAATATACATACAGAGTTTATTAACATATAGGATATAATGCTCAAATGTTCCTTCTATCTATTTTTAATCATAGTTGGAACTCTTATGTAACCATCATGTGGGAAAAAGCCATTATTATCCCTATTTTGAAAAAGGATAAATCTGCAGATAATATTAAAGCTATCAACCTATTGCACTGACTAGTGTTTTATCGAAGATAATGAAAAAGATGATAGTATCTAGTAACTTGGCTTTTGGAGAATAACAGTCTGTCTCCTAAACAAGCTGGATTCAGACAATATCATTCCACTGTCCAGCAGGTGTCGTACATTAATCAAGCCATTAACGATTCTTTAGACAATTGTTTGTCTGTCCTGACAACATTCATAGACTTTGAATCAGGTTATGATAAAGTATGGAGATTATATACTATTAAAAAATTACAGAACTTGGGAATGGCAGGATGTTTTTATGGATTATGAATTTATCACAGCATTTTTTCTGCTATTAGATATGGCTGTAACGTTTCTCGATTAAAACAGACTGAAACTGGCCTCCCACAGGGAACAGTCATCAACCCAATTCTTTCTAATATTTTTATTAACAATTTACTGAAGATTCTGGCATTGGAGGTGGATTCTGCCCTTTTTGGCGACAATCTGGTTATCTGGAGTAGACCTAAAAAGAAGCAGGATGATTTAAATGAAACTCTTAATGGTGCTCTGAAACAGCTGGAATATTAATGTCAAAAAAATGGTATGAGAATAAATCGTGATAAAATCCCATGCCAGTTCTTCATTCTGAACAGATAAACTTTTACCCCAAAGCTGACATATAAGGGTATAGATGTTCAACATAATGATTCGGCAAAATATTTGGGTTGCATCCTCAATCCATGCTTAAATGGTGGAGACATACAGAAAAGTTGACAAATAAAGCCATAAGAAGACTGTCTTAAAACATTTGGCCGGTTCAAGGTGAGGCTGTGACAGAGACGTTGATGACTACTTACATATTATATATTCAACCAATTATTGGTCATTGTAGAGAGATTCTCATCAAGGCTCCGGAGAACGTAGTCCAGATCCTCGAAGTCTTCCAGAACCAAGCATTATGCATTAATTACTAGAGCAGTGAGATTTACTCCTAGCCTTGCAATGCAGCTTTTAACCAGTTCAGAACCCGTTCATGATTGTATTAAGAGAAAAGCAATCCTATTATACCAGAAACCAGAAGCTGGTGCATTTACCCAACAACCATTTTTGGAGGAACTATAAGAAAATTTCTAGGCATCGTAAAACTCAAATTGGCTTTATACAGGCTGCCAGAGAGAATCTGATGCTTTGGAGTTAAGCTGAGATTATCTAATTTTACCTCCTCATCGTCCCTTGAACTTTTTGAATTTGAATATAAATCTTGATCTTATTCAAAGAGCTGTTAAAAATGAAATGAGCTATTCACAATTAAGATCTATTGCAATGGAAACTACTGGGGGTTCACTATCCTCAAAATGAGTGGTTGCATGCCTACACTGATGGCTCTATGTTAAGAGAGAACGTGCTGTGCTGGAGCAGGTAGCCTTAGCGAGCTTTTCAGTTTCTACTTACCAATGGGAACTCTTACTACTGCCTTTGATGGTGAAATCAAAGCTATTGCTGTGGCTATTCAACAACTGTAGCCACTCTTTTCTAAAGGCAGTCATATTGTCAGATTCTAAAAGGACGCTTCAAGCTTTTCTGAATAATCAAAATAGTTCCCAAAACATTTTAAGACTGTAAGCCTTTGCTTAAAGCAATGACACATAGAATTTCTTTCCAATGGATTCCAGCCCACTGTAGAATTATGGGAAATGAAAAAGCTGATACTTTGGCTAAAAAAGGAAATTTCATAATGCAACGCATTAATCGACCGCTTTCATTTCATACGACTATATTGTTTGTTAACCTGACTTCAGAAAATTCTTAAGCAGGATATGATTCCACATGCTATGGATAAGAGTTGGAAGATTCTGGGAGAAGAGACAACTTTAATTCCCAGTTTTAAAAAAAAAAGACAGCAATAACTCTATTTAGACATCTGACCGGACATGACTGTTTGCGAGACCACCTCTATAGAATTGGAGTTATGGATTTCCCAAACTGTATTTTGTGCGACTCCAATCAGCCTATGATTTTTGAACATTTAAATCATTGTATTGCCCTTTCTTGGTATGAGGACATTATTAAAAAGTATTAGAGAGCCCGTGAACTAATGGCTTAAGCGCTAATGTTCGGCATTTGTAAAATAAAAATAATCATATTTATAAACTTCGAGAGGAAATACCATATAGTTATTTTATCAAGGAAATAAAAATTGTAGTTTGCGATTCCTAAAACTGTCTACTCAACAACAGTAACGAGTAGTGTTAAATCTAGAACATCAAGCATTTACTCACTGGATATTCAAAAGGCTATCATTACAGTTCCTGAAGTGTCAAACAATGATGAAGAACAGCCTGAGGATATACAGCCATCAAAGAACACACAAGAAAAAGCTATTTCCTCAATGAGAATAGAAGATAAAGAAACATTCATTAATAATATATATGAAAAATGCATAGCAGAACCTAGAACAATCCAACAGACATCAATACAAAACTCTTCTTGTATCTCACAATACCAAATAGAAAAACACAGCAATTTCTATAACTGTAAACTATACAATGATGCAAACTATACAAAGATATTAACACCCAGCATGCTGCAAATGCACAAAATTGCTTAACATACCTTCAACAAGTAGAGAACAGATTTAAAGAAAGAACAGATTACGAATAAAAAAGTTAAAGATGGCAAAAAGAAGAAATGATCACTGTCAATTGCCCCTAAATCTCCCTCCCATTACAGCAATACAAAAATTCCCAAATGTCCATATTCCCTTAAGAGAAGCACAACAAACCACTCATCTCCAGAAGCAATTTACGACTATCCCACCATATTCCCAACAGTGCTCCCAGCATCTTTCGACATCACTAAAAAGCACAGCTCAAAAACTGAACTTATCAAGATTTTACAAACCAATCTAACAAAAAAATATGTCTGCACAACTCAACAAAAACACTGAAAACAACTATCGAGATATGATCTGTGAAACAGACCCTTACTGTGGAAAGGAAGAAGTCAGCTGTATGCCATAACAATGACAAATAATCCAGTGCATCACCAATAGGTAACATGAGAAATCCTACAACAATAATAGTTATTACCAATATAAAATGATCTCCTACAGTAATCTTTAGCAATAGATATTTAATTTCAATTAAAAGCATTTGCAACACCTTCCACTAAGACCTCCTTTCACAAGAAAATCCAATTGAAAATGAAACAACTTTTGTACTCAATATTAGATGCACTCTTTCTTAAAGATAATTCAGTAGATGACCTTCCAGAACACAGAGTAATCTGAAATAATATTTTTTTACCGGACACAAGAGAAAATAAAAATTTTCAGCAATCAGAAATCTCATGTATCATCAAGAACTTATCCAAAAAGAAAGCACCAGGGTTAGATAGTGCTGATAAAAGAACCATAAAAATAGTCAAACACACTATTAAGGCAGAAGTGAAGTGAAGCCAAGATCTAATGAGAGTAATTTAACTAGAGTGATCTGGCAACCACGGGTAGTAGAAAAAGAACCATGTGGAAAGCTAGTGGAATTTTTTGATTGAGTGTGTACTGGTAGCTCAGGTTAATAAAGTGTATGTATGTGGATGGCGAGAGTGTCCATCCAAGTAAGAAATACGTTAAGTTCTCCTGTGTATATGTAATATCTTAACAGAAGTAAAATAAAAGAGGATACAATCCATTTCAAATTTTGTGAATGAATTCCACGGATATTTGTGTAATTAAGTTCTATTCTCGAACATTTCTGGTCCGTCACCAAGATGGAGGAAGATTAGTGCCTGTGGATAAATGTGTTGAAAGGCTAAAATGTGACGTGCTATTAAACGGATAGAAATTGTGACATGTTATTTCACTTTCGTCAAGACATTTAGAAACAAGTCGTGTGTTTGGAATTACAAACTGCAGTTTTCATCTAGATTACCTCAAACAGAGATAAGCATGTTCATATACATTCTGTATCATTAATTAACGTTTTAAAGATGGAGGTACTGTTAATTAAGAAAAGAATTTGAAAGTCAAGTATAACGAAAGCTGCTTCAGATTTAGAAAAATGTACTTGTGATGAATTTCAGCTACAACTCTTTGAAAATAAATGTGCAAAATTTAGCAGTGAATGTTCAGATATTTTTAGTAAATTCTTTGAAGTAGTTGATAAAAAAGATTTTGATAAGTATGTGACTGAATGGCAAACTGTTCAAGAGAACATTGATAATTTATGGGCTAAAGTTAAATAGCAAATGTCAAAACTTAGTCATAAAGATAAAAGTAATTTACAGATTGAAAATATTAGCACACAAGGATTAAAATTACCTAAATTAAACTTGCCATCTTTAAATGGAAATATTCAAGATTGGTTAAGCTTTCGGGATCTTTTCATTTCAATATTCATAATAGAAATACATTATCGAATTCACAAAAGCTGTCGTATTTGAAGTTATGGCTTCATGGCGAAGCAGCTAGAATTATTCAGTCAATCACAATTTGTGATAGTAACTATAAAATTGCTTGGAATTGTGTAGAAGAAAGATACTCCAATAAACGTGATCAGGTCTTTGCTCAAATAAAACATTTTAAGTCAGTTCTCCCAAACAAAATGAAAGCCCGTCTTCTATTTTAAAATTAGTAGACACAGTAAATGAAAGTGTAAGCTCTATGGAAATTTTAAACCAAAAAATAGAGGGATTTTCAGAAACTTTTCTTGCATATATTTTGCTACAAAAATTAGATATTTCCACTCGTCTTTGGTGGGAAAGAGATTCAAAAACAAATGAGCTACCTAAATTATCTGATCTTATTACATTCCTAAAAAATCATGCTAGAACTTTGCAGTCGTCAAACTCAACTAATGCATTTAATGCAAAAAAGGGTCAAAATATCCAAAAAAGTAACTGCTTTGGTGTCAAATGTTAAAAGTCAAGATTTTAAATGCATATGTTGTAAGGGTAACCATTTTCACAAGTTATATAAATGTAATTCTTCCTTGATTCTTTGTTAAAAAACATAAATTATGTTTTAATTGCTTGGCCTTTAATTCAACTCATTCTGCAAAAACTGTCATTCAGAATTTAACTGTTTAAAATGCAGGAAAAAACATCATACTTTGCTGCATTTTCCCAATCAAGATATTTTGAAATCATCTGCTACCATAGTGAGTTGTGTGGGGAGGGAGGAAACATCTGCTAATAATTCAGACCCCTTTTCAGTAGACAATTCAAAGCTAAACGCTGACACCAGATGTTTTGAAATGTTATCTAATTGCAACCAAACAAACAATTCGGAATTTATTGATTCATCTGTAACTGCTTTAAAAGTGCTTCCAAAGGAATTATGATCTACTGCGATTATTTAAAGATTCTTGCAGAAATTTTATTGCTTGCCGAGCTCTTCTTGACAACGTAAGTCAATGTTGTTTGTTAACTAATGATTTCCCTAATAAGCTTGGAATAGGAAGGAATAACATTAACATCAATTTCATGTTTAAATGGAATGACTTTATTGGTAAAATCCAAGCTTACTGCTGTGATATCAAACAAGTGTGATTACCACAGAGCTCTTGAATTCTTTGTTGTAATTAAAATTAATGATTTATTACCAGTGAATTATTTCAGTTTTTCATTTTCACAGCTTCTTCAAAACATTAACCTAGCAGATCCTCATTTTAATAAACCACAGAAAATAGATGCCTTGTTAGATGCAGAATGCTTTTATGAACTATTGAAGGCTGATCAGATTCATTTTCGAAATTCAAATTTAACTTTTCAAAATCCATATTTGGATACATTGCTAGCAGTGTAAATTTTTAATTGGAAATTATTGGTTCAAAGTCAGACAATACGATTCAGCGCGGATTTATGAAAGTCGAAGAGGATTTAAATTCACTAATCAAGTCCTTTTGGGAAATTGAGGCTGTCATACAATCTAAAAAAAATATTAAAAAAAAGAAGTAAAATGTGAGGATCATTTTGTGAAAACACATCATCAGGATATCGAGTAGATATGTAGAGATTACCATTTAAGCAAGATGTTCAGTTGGGTGACTCTTCACAACTAGCCCCACAATAAGTTGTTGAAGAGACTAGACAAAACCCCCCGACGTGTGTAGGATGTACTGTGAATTCATAATTAAATATGAAACATTAGAGCATATGTAAAAAATGATGTATCAAATTCCTAAATATATAATGCCTCATCAAGGTATTTAGAGAGCAGACACCAGTACAAATAAGTTACGAGTGGTATTCGACACTTTGGCTCCTTCATCGTAAGATTTTTCATTAAACGACTGTTTGATGACCTGTTCTCTATCTTGCTATGATTCAGAAAGCATAAGGTAGCTTTCACTGCTGATATATGCAAAATGTATTGGCAGATTAGTATAAATCCTGATCAACACAAACTTCAATGCATCCTTTGGAAAAATACGTTGAATGATGCATCTGAACTTTATCAATTACTTAAAGTAACATATGGAACAAAATCAGCACCTTTTTTAGAAACAAGAGTGTTGAAACAATTAGCCACAGATGAAAAGGATAAGTATCCATTGGCTTCTGAAACAACACTTAACGATTTTTATGTTGATGACATTTTGTCTGGTGCAGAAGATGTCACCTCTGCTGTAGAATTACAACGGCAGTTAATAGCCATGCTACAATCTGCGAAAATGGAATTGCATAAGTGGTGTTTCCTAACAAATGCTAATTAATATAAATAATTTACTATGCCATCAGTTTTTTCTTAGCATCTATTACTTCTTTCATATTAAAAAATAAGCTGTAGCATGTATATGTTTACATATATATGAGAGAGTCGGGGTCAGAGTCGGCTTAAAATTCCAGTGATGAGTGAGTCGGAGTCCAAGTCTGTCATTTACCCTACCGACTCCACAGCCCTGAGCACAACTTTAATACTCTTTCAAAATTCAGTGATCTATGCAATAAACAAAAACTAATCACCTCTGAAACAAAATCAAAAACTATTCTAATTCCAAAACCAGGTAAAACTCTGCAATGTCATCCACACACAAAAGTTAATCAAAACATTAAAATAGTTATGGAAATAAAATTTTCAGGCTTAATGTTACAATCCAATTTCTAGATACCACACCTTTATAATATACATAAAAATTTCAGGAAAGCTCAAAAGCCTTTTCCAGATCACAAAGATCCACATGGGATCTTCAATGAAAAATACAAAATATCCCTTATCATACAGCAATTAAAAAGACGGTGCTTTATAGAACAGCTATTTGGGCATACCCAATGAAAGTACATAAACGAAGAACACTGGCTTCAATCCAATGACCATTCTTCCTCCAAATAGCAAAAGGCTTTCGGACAACACTAACTTGCACCTTATGTGTAATAACAGGAATTCACAGTATGGGAATTCAGACAAAAGAAGCTGAGGAAAAATTCCACAGTTAAAAAAATTCTTATACTGGGCTGAAACAAATAATGGCCATTTATGTTGTGTTCAAAATTACATAGTAAAAATAAAATATACTGGCATAATGTTTTGTATTATTCAAACGAAAATCTTTCCCTCTACAAGATGACGTATTTGATTTCCTTGTGTAAATGAATTTTTTTTTTATTTTTCAGATCATTCAAATGAAGTGTCAAGTCTAAAAAATAAGCATTTTCGACACCTTTTTGCATTTAATCGAGGTGCAATTCTACAGAAGTAATGCCAGAACTAACTGCAAGAAATTGGTTTGCCAAATTCAAAAGGAGAAATTTTTACCTCAAAGATATTGTTTGTTCCAGACGACAAAATGAGTTTCATGAAGAGCGTTTGAATCAACTTTTGAATGAACCACTCGAGAATTAGCCAAACAAATGGGTTGTAGCCAAATGATTATAGTTCAACTTGAGTCTATGGGAAAGTCCAAAAAATCAGATATTATTGACAAATTTGTTTTTTGTTTTGGTAAAATAAAAATTTTTTAATTAAAAAAAGGCCATTACTCATGTTTCAACCCAATATATTAATGATCAAGAAATGAACCCACTATATTAAGAATTTCCAAGGAACACATACTTACAATACCCAGCATCAAATTCAAACATCAAAACTGACATCAGCCGCCCAACCGGTATAGTGATTAGCGTCGCTTACTGTCGTACCAAAGGGCCTGGGTTCAAATACCAGAAAAAGCATGGATGTTTGTAAATGTATAGTTTCGGTGCGGCATGGAGGCACTCTAAATATGCGGCGAGGCCAAAAATCCTCTCGTGTGGTTTTGTGGAAGGGGAGAGGGGTGAGAGACCCTCGAACCTGTCCCCCCCCCCGGACGCGTAATGGCAGACCGCACATTGAGTTGATCAGTGTTAAACGAGTTTCGCATACTGCGCATGCCCAGAAGACAATTTGGCGCAGTTTTAACTTTGGCGCAATTTTAAAAGAAGATAAATACGGTATATGGTTGATATTCTGGGGAACGGCTTTTAAAACTTGTTTGTTTACTTAGTTGGGAGTTTAAATATCAATTGTGTTTTGTAACTGTGTTAGAAATGTCAGCATTGCTATTACCGCAGTCTTTCCAAAACATTATTACTCGGGAAGCCGACGGAGAAACTGTAATTCGATCAAACATAACTTCGATTGAACAATGCAAGAAATGGGTGACAGAATTCAGCGAACTGACAAACACCCAGTGGATAGCGAGAAGCTCAAAACCAAATGCTACAGCAAGATTACTGTAATTCGCAAACATAACTTCGATTGAACAATGCAAGAAATGGGTGACAGAATTCAGCGAACTGACAAACACCCAGTGGATAGCGAGAAGCTCAAAACCAAATGCTACAGCAAGATTACTTTTCAGGTATGTATATATTTCTGGATTTCAGTACATCAGATATTGCAGAAGTTCATTGCATCAGATATTGCATTATGTCATAACACCATCCTTGTCATACATGTATACATACATACAAAATACCATATGCACAACTTCAAGGCATTAATTCTTTTAACGGCCTACTAAATTTGTGCATAATATAAAATTTAAAAAAAAAAGTAGAAAAAAGATTTATTTTTTTACTATTTTAATTTTTTCTGAGGAAGAACAGATCATTTCAAAATCTTAAAAAAGAAAACTATAAGTACTTACAACTAAATTGTATTATAAATAAAATTGGTGCAACATATCTTTAAACCATTTATTTGAAGTTAATGAAAAAATGAGTAAATAACTGAAATAAAATTCAACTGAATTTAACCAGTTGATTAATATGCAATATTAATGATTTAAATTTATTTAATTCCTTATATTTTCACATAGCTGCATAACAGAAGAAGCTGATAAAAAA
>KK116780.1:0-18953 GCA_000611955.2 Stegodyphus mimosarum
TCTTGCCTAAGAACTCGAGTATCACACCATTTATATTAGAAGTAGGAACAAATTCAAACAATAGCCATATTTGTCAGTGAATCCCCAAATATATTCCTCGAAAATGCTAATTTGCACTTGAAATGGCAGTCGTAAAAATGGACCGAAATTTTCGATGATTAAAATTAAGGACCTTCTACTGATTTTGGACGAAATTAAGGACTTTTAAGGTCCAAAAATCAATTCTAAAAAACCTAAGGACATTTAAGGACTCTTAAGGACCGTACGAACCCTGTAATTACAGATTGAGCTCAGTCATAATGAGAAAGGCTGTTACAAGTATATTTGTGGAAAGCTATAGAACTGTAAAGCGTTTCTTTCGAGAAAATTACTTATCAGTTCTGTGTGCATTCAATCCGTTATGAATGCGTACTCACACACCAGAAATTCGGACAGATTTTGCTACAATTTAAAGTGACCTTTGCTTCAAGGAGGTATCCAATTATGCAATGTATAAATGAGCTGTTTCTTGTATTTTGGCTAGAAGACGGTAGACTGGGACAAAAAAAGTGGCTAATTAATAATGAGGTCAACATATGACTCTCCTCAACCTCCAGAAAATGTTTTAGTGGAGACTTACGAGAATAGGAGTTTTTTCGTGAACTTTACAAACCAGAAACAATCAATTCCAAGAGGTGAAGACCTCTGACAAAATACAGATTTTTTTAATCCAAAGAATGACACAATGAGATACAAAAAAACCTCATGAGTGTGATTCTTTCTTTTAATCAATGAAGGCACAGACATATCGGACAATGGCAATTTAATATGTTTTGTGAGATGTGATTTTGAGAATACATCTAACAAAGAATTTATTTCTCCAAACCATTGAATACATGAGCAGCAGAAGAGTTTTTTAACTTGACACTTACATTAAATATAACTGGAACAAAATGCATTGGAATGAGCAGCAATGGTGCCTGGAAATGATGGAGCAGTAACTGCACATGTCTGTGCAATGCTTTTTCCAAAAATAAAGGTCAGGGCATTAAGAATATGTATGGTTGCAGTACACAAAGAGAAGCCTTGGCCATAAAAAATGCCATTGGTTTTGCAAACTGCTATGCAAGAGTGTGTAAAATTTTTGAATTTCAGGTTATTCAGTGCACTATGTAAAAAGATTGGCAGTGAACATTAACATCTTCTTTCATATTGCAAAGTGTGACGTTTATCCAGACGGAAATTCTGAACAGACTTTTAGAAATGAGAGAGGTTTTAATGATTTTTAAACCAATATTCCCCAACGGGTAAAGATGCAATATTTGAGTAATGATATTAATGATAATTTTAGTGATGTTTATTGGTTGATAAAGTTATCTTACTTTGCAACAGTTTTGATTTTTTAATTAAATTTAATCTTCTGTGTAAAGGCAACAATGTAACTGTATTTATAGTGCAAGAAGAGATGGAAGTTGCTATGAAAAAACTTTGTGGACCTATGTTGTGGAAGCAGGAAATTAAAAGGCTCTAAAAAGCTAACAGAAGTATAAAAAGAACGCAAAATTATTTCTATACCTGCTAAAATTTAATTTGCTATTAAGGAACATCTGATAGGACTCGGACAAATCTGAAAGAATATTTTCTTCTAATTAATAGCAACACAGCATGAATAAGAAACCTCTTCAAAATTAATACAAAATCAGAGGTGGAATTACTGGATTCAGATACTGAATCCATAACTGAACTGCTTTGTGATACAAAGCTCAAAAAAGATACAATTGATATATTTTTTACTATCTTGGCATCAAAAGAAAAAACATTGCTGTTACACAAAAGGCAAGTTTCCAATGCTTTTTGTTAGAAATGTGAAACAGCCTTCTTGACACCTGTGTTTCTAAATGTTATATAAACTGTTCTAGTTAGCAAGAAACAGCATCACACTTTCCATTACCAACATTTTATTGGCTTACATTTGTGTATATTTTGTTTACTTTCACAACAAAGGAAAATTATTCAGACCTTAAAATTTGTTTGATAACCGGGTCACAAGGGAAAAAGTTTGGGAAACCTCCATCTAAAAGACTTTTTCAGCATTATCTTAAAAGAAAAGAATAATTTCTGAATATCTCTTAATTACCATCTGCATTTGTTTTTCTTACAAAAGTAAAGGTTCATTAATTATGTGAAATTACTGAAATTTGGAAAAAATTCTTACTGTTTTGAAACACTTTCATGCTTTTTATTCTTAGGTACTTGTTTTGTTTACACTGATTCTCCACTCACAAATTAACCCTTTGAATGCAATTTAAATGATTTGATTTTTTACAACTAAACTCCAGGAGCTCAGAATTTTAGTAACGACGAATATTATTGGTGATTACAAAAAAAAAAAAAAAAAGTAGAAAAGAAAAAAGTTTAAAAGATAAAAGCATCAATACTGTCTAGATATACATAACAACTTAAGATTCTTTTTAAAGATTTATATTAGCGTAGAAAACTGCAACTGTTTTATGTGGGATTTTTCTTTAGGTTTTCAAGTCAATCCTCTAGGACTGTCCATCGAAGCCTTTTCCCAAGCAACAACTGAAAATGTTTGTGCATCTTTTCATAGAAGTTTTGCCTTAATGAAACATTTTTGCACTATGTCATAACAATAAATTAATAATAAAAGATCTGTTATTTATCTTTCTGGAAGGCCAAATGTTTTATTTGGAAACTATTAGAAATATTTCACTGGCTTATGTATGCCTGCAAACCATTATTACTTCACTATAATTTTAATAAGATATTCCAGAATCTTGGGGCAAAAAAAAAGATACTAGAAATGGGCATCCAATGAAGTAACTTACTTGAGAAGCACTTGCTAGCTTTCTCCAATAAAACGGCACGAACAGAACGAATACTACAAGGTGAAAATTTCTGCAAAACAAAATTAACTTTTATTTAACTACTTCAAGCATTAATTTAGAATGTGATCAAAATAATCATTCCAAAATACTCCTTTAAAGCTCATACCTTATTATTTGGATCATACCCACTGACAGAATATGTATACATCAGAAAGGAACCACCATGTCTTCCATCTGGAGAGCATTCTGGTAAATCTGGATCATGTTCACTACCCCAGTTATGACCTGTGAACCAAAATAAACAATTAAGATATTTGTGTCATGCAATGATTTCAAATGTAAGACTCCACTTAATTACTCTCAAAATATTCGCTTCTGAAACCAGTTCTGTACTTTAACTTTGCTACTTTGTACTTTGACATGGCTCATTTTACATTCAAATGAATTGATAAATAATAACAGTTTCAAATAATAAAAATATGAAAAGAAAACTAATACATTTTTAATAATTCCAAATAAAATACAATTAAAAGCTTATGTTTGTTAGTACCTGAATAAAATAACTTCACTAAATTTTTGAGTTCATAAAGATACAAATTAAATTGTAAATGCACAGAATAGTGTAGAAAGTATCTGAGAAAATCCTGTATTATGCAAAATTCAGAAAATACTATTAATTAAATAAGAATTATTTAAAACACAAAATACATTAGTAAATTAGCAGGGTACATTACACCATAGGTTTTGACTGACACCTTTCTTCTAACTTGCTTAGCACCAAAATGTATGATTTTCCCTGCCACCCAAGCAATGATTATATACCAGACTCTTAAAATGGATTATTAAAGCCCTTAATAGAGCTTTCATGAACAGCAAGTCAGATAATTTTCATCTCTCTCTCGCTATATATATATATATATATTTATAGATAATAAATCAAGATATCACTTTGTTCCTGAGTCGCTAAAATGTTATAAATTTCATAATGGTTCTTAAATTTTAAAGTTCTGGAACAGCCAAAGTATTAGGTTTCACAACAAGTGGAAAGCATCTGAAAATCTGAAAGGATGTTTATCACCTGATATTAAGCTACAAAAGGAAGAGAAATCTGTGAGTAAGAGCAAGAACAATGAAGAAATGCTATATTAGTGAACAAAAATTGTATACCAAGTACAAAGCAATAACTGTGAAGTGTTTTTAAATCAAATCCTCTCAAGAAACTGAAATTCACAAAGCAGTATGAAGTTAGAAAATTTTGGAATAGCAAGGTTAAGTTCTTGCTTATAAAAATGGGGCCAGAGAAGAAAAAGGAAGATTAGAGAAAATACCGCTTCAGGTTTTACCCAGAAAAAATACTGCATGAATTGTAAAACAACAAAGAGGGTCTGTTATGATATAAAGCAACACCTAGAACTGAGAGATTAGCTTATGCTGACATCAAAATAAATATAGATATTGGATTTTGTGTCAAAATACCTATATCAGAACAATGTTACATATAAATATATATCCTAAGTCGCGCTTTCGAGAAATGAAAAACACAATTTGAATTTTGTCAATCAGCCCAGTAGAATGGGAGATATAGAACTGATACTTTTGGGGGGGGGTACAGTGTACTTATTTCTGACTGTTTTGTGTATGGATGTTTTGACACTTCTTTTATTTTAAATAAGGCTGGCAGATTAGTTATACATTCAAAGCATTTGAATGCTAGCTGTTTAAGTAAGATACCTTTGCTGATAACTTCCTACAGGAAACTAGTTTTAATTTAAATTACACAAAGAGGAGAAAGTTCTGAAATTTTACTCATATAGACTGTTAACTCACGGGCAACTGACTACTCAGCTACTGGAAGCCCAGCTTTCAATAAGGAAATAACACACCTTTTTATACATTATTATAATAATGCAATAAGGAACAATTCCTAGTTCTTAAGTTTGTTACATTCATAACAAGTTATGTACAATATGTTTATTCCAGTATTAACTTTTACATGCTTTTCAATAAACATACTTTTGGCTATTTATAAAAATAGTTTTAAAAATACCAGAACAGATGTTTAAATATTAATCTTAGTGGAAATATCTGCAATTAAATCTGCAGAAATGCTTCCATTTGTTGATGACAGTGACATAAGAAACAAAACATCCATACAGAACTAGAAAGAAATATTTTTTGTCACAAGATGGAACAAGGAAAAAAACTAAACAATGGAACAGGAAAAACTAAATGTATCTATGTCATGCTCCATTATGCCTTTTAATACCTATCTATTCTTACAAATTAAAAAAAGTCAATCGTTACAGATAAATACTTCTTAAAGCAGCATAGTACTGTTTCATCCATTTAAAAATAATAAAAAATTTAGGACATTTCTAAAACAGCAAAGTTTCCTTCAAGATACTCAGATAAAAAAAAAATTTAGAGTTAGCTTCAACAAAAAATTTATTTTTAAATTTCACACCAATTAGGCTGAAAATAATGCTCATGATGGATTTATGAACATATACTTAAGCCTACAAAATGAAACTATTCCATTTTCAGTTGATCAGACTTATTGTATACCTTTCCTGCCTGGGTGGCAGCTGCCAAGACTAATAGAAAACTTCCATAAATTCTTTAAAATAAGGCATTAAAATTATTCTCAGCATTTCTTGATTTTGAAGACATTGTATTACATGTTATGACTTCAATATGAAGTTATCAAGTCATAAACAGAATTTTATCAAAAACAAGAGAAGCATCTTGGAACACATTCCAGTAGAAAAATAGTTCAGCTAGCCAATGAGTCTCAAGCTTTCAAGAGAACATGACAACTTATTTTGCATTGCTCATCAGGAAGATCCTAGAGTATCCTCATGGATCTTTCTGTTAAGCCCAGTCGAATTCTCTTCACATGCAGGATTTCTGTATTTATTTTCTCCATGCAGACATAACCTGATTATTATGACTATTTGGGGAAGTCCATAAATTTTGTACCCAAAGAAGCAAGGGCCAATCAGCAAGAATAAGAACAAATACTAAATATTTAGACAGAAGTAAGAAAAGAGACAACTGGCTGGAATTGAAATTATCACGCTAATTTACCCCAGAAATGAAAAATATAGTCAGAAGTAACAAGGACGTTCTTGAAAGGTACACGATACAATAATTAAAAAAATAATTAATAATGTTTCAAATGGAAAACTATCATGATTTGAAGATAATATTTAAAACCTTTATTAATGGTATAACTTTCTATTAGGTAAGGAAAACTGATTTATATGCATTATACTGATATTTAAAAAAACTTCTTTAGTTACCTAGAAATCATTCATTGTAGGCCAAGAAAATAAGTGGTCAAGTAAATTTCATAATAAATTAAGATAATTAATACTTGTAAAGATAGAATTTCACCAATGACTGTAAAAAAAAAGGTCACTCACAGCATTAATTTTATTGCAAGTTATAGAAATGAAAATTTCTAAAAGAATAATAAGAATATGTTAACTATCCATATCTTCATAAAACCAAAGACAAAAAATTCCAATGTTTACTTACCAAATTCTGCAACAGCATTATGCATGATGGGAAGAAAAGAAAAATATGAGACCTAAAAGACATTATACACATTTAAAATGTTCTAATGCCCTGAATGAGCAGGATAACACTTATTAAAAAAAAGCTCTTTTCTATGATACAAAGATATGTTTATAAATTTGCAAATATAAGCACATGAAAGAACATTCCAATACTCTGGAAACAATATTCACCATGTGCTGTGACTAAATCTGCTTCCCTTGTTATAACTCTTTGCCCATAATGGTTCCTGGATGTACTCAAACCAGAATTCAGATACAGTGTATATCCATTTTTCACATAACCTGGAAAAAAAGATATATGTGCTTAATTACAAATTACATATCACTAATAATCAGAAGATTAAAAAAGTTTCATAATTAAAGTAACACACATTAAAAAAATTGTTGTTAAAAAATGGCAAAGCATTCCCGGTCAACCTGCCTAGGAAGCTAGTCACTGGAATAAATTTTCTAACAAAATGTGTGACTTGCAGACTGTATAATTACTCACTGATTACATATAGATTACTTATAAATTATTAAAAATAAAATGGTTATTAAACCCATTAAAAGAATTAAATAGTTAACACCAACTGCTAAGATTTCAAAAACTTTTAAACATAACTTCTCTTAAAACCAATAACAGTCTCATTTGACTACCTGAAATCTTTCCAGAATTCAATATCAAACCCTTAATTTTGAAAAATGGATTATGTATCTCAAATGCCCATTTTTCAACAAATTCACTAAATTTAAAAATAAGACAGATTAATGGACAAAATGAAAAATTCAATTTACTTTCAGATGCACCACTGACATAGCCACTACCAACAAGTTTGTGCTAATACCTATCCAAAATGTCTCATTTAAAACAATCCAAGCAGCATGCCTATATAAATATATATATCCTTTGCTGAAAAAAAGGTAAAGTATTTTTTTGCAAGCTATTTTTACGAATATTATGCAAATTCTAACAAATTTGGGAAAATAATACAAATTCAGAACATTTACTGAATGTTTTTATTCAACTTTGGTTATACTTTTTTCTTCAAACAAGAAAAAGGAAGAGAATGAAAAACATTCCTTTTTTCAACAGAATTTCAATGTCATACTGCATTTATACCAAAAAAAAAAATTTTTTTTTTAAATTTTAATGCCTTATTTTATTGTTTCAATAATAATTTTACAAAACTGGAATATTAATCTTGATGTATAACATAAGTGTAAATTACTTAACAATTACAATGCTGAAATTTTTCACTTTTTTTAAATACATGGGATATATTTTGGTACTGTTCTGTTATCGAGATTGGATTCAGAAATGTATGAATATATGCACATGTGTATGTATGTGAATATGTAAATACACACATACATTCATGCTCACATATATACATGAACACAGACATCCATATATAACATGTATACATTTCTGGATCTGGTCCTAACAGGAAGAGTACCTATATTTATATGAGAATTCCAGTAATTTTCAATATGAATTTTAATGTTCGGCATGCTTTTTATTTTGTTTTAATTTATGTTGCACAGAATTCATAGGTAATTCAGTTATTATCAAAAAATATCATTCAGAATTATTCATCTTCGGGTTATTGAAGACAAAATTTATGTTCTTTATTGCACCCTCATATATCTACTTTAAGGTTATTTCTGAAAATACACATGGACCGGCATTTCTATTTCTTTCGTAAAAATCTATAAATTTATGACAATGGTACTTTGAATAAAAAGTTATACAATACGAAAATAAATTTATTTCAGAGGGTAATTCAGAGGCTTTCTAAACATGCCTTATTATGACGGTAAAAAACATACTTGATTGGATATTACTAGCTAATCATCATAAAGCAGGAAGCATGTGTTTTCATTTCCAATGTCAGCCCAAGGGAAAATTTAACAATGTGGCTGATCGAGGTCTTTGGATTTTGCTATACATCAATCTTGGATTACTACATTATTATTTGATGAAAGTAAGGGAAATTTTTGACATTTTCATTATTTATAGTCAAGCTTTCCTTATGAATGTAAAACTTTATAAATTTATTTCGAGGAATTTAGCTTCAATGTAAGCCTTTTTGACCAAAAGGTTTATTTTTTGAATTTGCAGATGCGTCAAACTCTTTTATTTATTGCTTATTTCTCAAACAATAAATATCAATTAATGGTCCATTTGATGTTTTTGATAGGGAATTGTTTTTTAATACACAATTTTCCCAAAGTTAAAAGCATGTTTTCCTTTATTCATTTTGTTAGTCATACTAGTCATCATCATTCGGTAGATGTTTAAACAAGGTCTTTTCTGCCTATGCTGCATAATTCTAGCATATGTTATGGTATAATTTTTGCTGGTACTTTTCAAAACATTCCCAGAATGTGTTCTAAAAGACATTTCACGTGAAGGGCTAAAGTTGTGCATGTCACAACCGTGTTTTTAAACAAACCGTGTTGGTGTGACGTAAATTTTAATATACAACTTGGGCGCCTTTAACAAAGCTCGAGCTATAAGGTACATTTTATATGATGTGTTAAATGGTGCATCTTGCAACCATGTTCTTCGCATGTGCATTTCAACATACAACATTAGAACTTTTCTAAGCATTTTCGCCATGTGCTATTAAGTATGTTTTACACAACAAACAAAAGTGGTGCATGTTTCAACTAAGTTCTTAGGATGTACAATTTAAGATGCAACATTATTATTTTTCAAAATATTCCCAGCATGTGATAAAATGTACATGGTCAGCAGTGAAATGGGTGATTTTGAAACCCTGGAAATAGCAAGTTACGTTGGGAATCAGAAAACGAAAGTGGTGCCATCTAGACTACAAACCTTTGCCACTGACCCTGATATCAGTCTTCAATCAAGATGGCATCGCAGACCAGTGAGCAACGCGCTTTTGACATGAAAGCATTTTACAAAAACAATGACAGCTGTGTGGCCATGCAGTGAGTATTTCGTTCTCATTACAATCTCGCATGTCATGTCCCAGTCCCGTCGGCACATGCTATCAAATTGTGGGTACAGAACTTTAAGGAAACAGGTGACATGGTTAAAAAGAGGGGGTTGAAGTGCAAAATGTGTGTGCACACAGAATGTTGCAAGAGTGGAAGAAACCTTCAGCCGAAGTCCCAAGCATTCTACACGCAAGCATGCCCTGCAACTTGGCATACTGGAACACAATGTATGGCAAATATTGCACAAGGAACTGGAATACCACCCATGCAAAATGCAGACAGTACCAAAACTGAATGCGGACAGCCTCCCAAAGAGACTATGCTTTTGCCGGGAATTGCTAGAACTCATGAAGGATAACCCAGGCCTGTGCAACAATCTGATTATGAGCGATGAGGCCAATGTTTATCTGTCAGGCTTTGTTAATAAGCAAAACTTTATACACTGGCCACATGAAAATCCTGAAATGCTTCATGAGCCACTTCACAGTCAGAAAAGTGGTAGTGCGATGTGGGGTATCATCATTTGGAATCATTGGGCCTTATACTACTTTTCAAGACGATCAGGGCAATACTGAATACAGAACAGTATGCTCCCATGTTGAACCATCTCCTCATGCCACAGCTTGCTGATCTTCCTGTATCAGGAAACACATTCTTCCAACAAAACGGGGTCACATGCCATACCTCAGGGATTTCCATTAACATGCCACAGAACATCTTTCCTAGTGATCTCATCTCGAAGATTCTCTGACCTTTCAACATGCGATTTCTTCCTTTGGGATCATTTGATATGTGAGATCTGGTGTGACCCACCACACACAATCGAGGAACTGAAGGATCGAATTTGAGAGGAAGTTAATCAAATTCCAGAGCCAGTCGTGCAAAATGTGATATATAACTTCTGTAAAAGACTTAGAACATGTGTGAAGGAAAATTGGGGCCACCTACGTGATGTCATATTCAAATGATGGACATTTTGTACTGTGACATGTCTGTGCAAGTTGTTCAGAAACATTCCTCATAAATTGCAAGCATTACAAATTCATGTCATATTTCTTTTATAGCACTGTGAATAAATTTGTATCACTGGTGGAGGTTTCAAAAGCACCCGTTTCACTGCCGCACCCGGTACATTCTAAGTCATGCATGTTACAACCGCATTCTTAGGACGTACATTTCAACGTACAACACTGTTACTTTCCAAAATGTTTTATGTGCCATAAAGGTACACACAATTCACATTATATTTAGAACAAGCACTTAGCTTTTAGACAGCCATGGCCCTACCAGTGGCTGAGATTAAGACAGCTGAGAATACAGGTAGTTCAAACTATGTTTGAGTCCAAGGGATAGCAGTGATTGTATGATTGGTTTTCCCCATGTGTAGTGTCAGTACAAGACAGTTTCCCTTAGAAAAACCTTTCATGAAGGCAATCTTTCAGTCAGGCAGCTAGCACTTATGTGCAATGCTGTACTCAAGCAACCAAACACCAAATTATTCATTTTAGAAACATGCTTAGGTGATAATTTTAATTTTGCTGCAGTATTGGTTAAAGAAAATGTATTTATTAAACCTTTATCCTAAAAACAGTTTTATTTACATAAAATATTTAAAAAAATATTTATTCCAAGAGTAATGTGAATCCCAAATAGCATCAGAATGTTCAGACAATGTTCAATGCAAACGTGTCAGGAACGTTCTGACAAAATGTTATGAATCATGTCTACATGTTACAGTTCTAAAATGGACAACAGACTGCTGTTAATGGCATTCTCATGTAATACATAAGGAACGTTTTATAAAAACATCCATACAACTTTCTATCAGAATGTTTTAAATCACATCTATAAGTCATTATTCTAAAACAGATAATAGCGTGTCAAATACCGGTGTTAATGGCACTTTTGTGTAACGTGTGAAGAACATTTTATAAAGAACGTCCATACGATGTTCTATCGGAATGTTTTAAATCACGTTTTTATGCTATAATTCTAAAATGGACAATAGCACATCTAATATGGTGTTAATGGCTCTGTTGTTTAAAGTGTTACTTAAAAATTATAATAATAAAATAATGTTGGTTAAAATTTGTATAGTGCATATTTAATATAAATTGCTCAGAATATTCAAAACATTTAAACTTTCACGCATTTTTTAAAATGAAATGATTTACATATAATTTTTTAAGAATAAAATTTTAAATTGCCTCATTAAGAAGCAGGGGAAGCAATGTTCAGTTAAACTTATAGATCTGCTCAAAAATAAAAACATTAAATGACTGAAGCAATCACTACAGTATGAGTGCCAATCACTGAATATTAAAATGTTAGCATGAATAAATATGCCTGGAATATCTGAACAAAGTTTGCATTTCAGCACCAAAATAGCTTATTTAAGTTCATTACCTACATAAATTCTGAACAGATATAGCCCAAAACATTCGATAAAAAATTTTCATTCACAATCCATGCTGTCAAACAAGCTTGTCTTATGGAAATGATCACTTTACAGAACCTAAATTTAATTGATGCTCACTAAATAATTTATCATATTCTAAGAAATGCTGGTCACTTTCAGAGTTGGTCATCTTAAGGAGATGGTCTTCCTAAAATGTTTTTCTCTGCATGTTAACAATAATTAAATGCTTCTTGTTTACATGAGAGGAAAGCATGGATTTCTAGGAAATGTTTATATGAAGGTACTGCGTTGTTATAAACTTATTTTAAACACATACAAGGCTTGTAATTATTTTATATTTCTGTTTATATTTGAGAAAGCAATTAATAATTTAGTAGCAGATTTTTTTCATACGAAAAATGTTTATTAATAGCAAATTTAGTTTAAGTGCCACTTCATACCAGTGATTTCTAATTTAAGCTCTGCATGGTCCTAATGGTTGCATGCACTTCTCAGGGACGCCTCAACTGATCGAAGAAAATAAATAAGTAACTGAATGAAGTTAAGAATAAGAAACTAAAAATAGATTAAAAAATTTAGAAATTTATGTTTTGAAGGTGGAAGTTTGCCAAGTTGAATTTCATGTCTCTCCTAGCAAATGATGTCTCACTATTCCTTGGAATGGTGAAAGATTTCCCTCAGAAGATTCTTGCTTATTTTCAGTTCTTTGAATCCACTGGAAGCTTCTTAAAGCTCAGGCCCCAAGGGCAGCAACTTGGGGCATGTGATGCATGCAGTGCATGCTTATAAATTTGAAACTGTGAAAAATGAATTATTTTTTTTAGCTTAATAGTATGGTAAAATTTTTATTAATCACTCTTTTGCATTGAATTAGCAATTTCATTTTGAAACAGCAACTAAAATTGAAATGAACATTTTATTTACATGGTACACAATATTAAACAGTATATTAGTAGCCAGAGAGTATACCAACTTTCGAATACATATAATTAAAACTTAAAACTTTTCAAAAATCTGGTGTTCAACAGCATCCCCTTCATGAAAATTCAGGATACAAACCCCCCCATATAAATACAGGTGGCTTGTCAGTATGGAATCAATTCAGATTGAAAGATCATAACAATAATATCATTTCTTAGCAATTCTTCCCCATATTTTTTTATGCATTTGATTTATTTATGAGTTTATTTGTGTAACTAGTAAGTGTTCATTAATAAAGGTGATAGTAAAAATTATAAACTGTACAAAATCGCCTCTTAAAAGCAGACTCTACATACCAGTATGTAAAGAATATGGGAAGCCATCAAGAGTCTGTCATCCTGCACACTGAAGTACAGTGGTTGTCTCGAGGCATTGACATGTGCACAGAAATGCAAGCACTGATGTCTCATAAAATGTTTTTGCACATTTTTAATGTTGCATGTTAATCTAGGCAGTTGTCAGGCATCTTACAGTTCCGAAATAATAAAATAAAATTGTAATGATCTTCTATAAAGTAATATAAATTTCAAATAACAAATAATGAATGAATTTGTGTCAGAAATGAGCTGCATGTAATGATTAACTTGCAGAAACTGAATTTATTGAACGACTTTAAAGAACACATCAGAAATATTGTAAAATACTTGTAGTAACACAAACAAAAATTAAACAAACACAATTAAAAGTGCTGATAGATTGGTAGAGATGACACAGCAGAAAAAGAATACATTACTGGCTTCCTGATAAATATGTACAGTAAAATTTCATTTCAAGTCTTTCTGAAAATCACATGAAATGCAGATTTAGAAATTTCATGGCTTTCATATAAACCAATAATGGCGAATCTATGACACGATGTGACATGAAGTGACTCATGAACTCATTTTGGGTGACATAAATCAAGCATTTCCACAGCTATCGACAGAGATGAAAACTTGCAAAATACAGATATAGTTGTCTCTTCCAATGGCCTTGTCTTTGTCAACATGTGATATGCTTACCTTGGTCATATGCTTACCTTGAGTGATATACTTACCTTGAGTGTATTTAATGCATTCTTGTCAAATGGAAGATTCTATATATGACACGGCACCAGAGTTAAGCTAAGGTTTTCCCAAATTTTGACATGCCAAGCTTAAATGGTTTGCCATCACCGATACACCTTGGTAAGATAATCTTAAACAAATGCAAGATTTTACATATTTATAATTAATTATTTATCAAACTAAACCTTAATTTAGTACTGTCTTTATTTGAAAAGCTTCATTTCATTTATGTTTCTATAAGCCAATATTAATGAGCTAGAGCAGGAAGTCAGCAGCAATACAAACTTCCACAGTTGTCAATAACTAAAAGACATTCATATTTTATTGTTTAAAGGAAGATTGAATTTTTTTTAATTACTGATATGTTGATAGTAAAAGTGTTTAATTATATTCCTTCTATGGTTAAAAATGTAAGGAACCTTAATTTAAAAAGAAAAATTTTCTTTTAACAGTTTCACCAGAAGGCTACTTATTCACTTACATATATTTGAAAATGATGATTAAATCTTTAAAAATTATTAAATTGTTCATTTCATTATTTCTATTTTAATACAAATTAACTGAAATTGGAAACTGATTTTACATACGAAACATAATAATTAATTTACGGGCTGCTGGTAGTTAAAAAATCCAAGACTTTTAACATTTTAAACTGTAGTTTTTAACTTAATATTCCACACTAAAGAATCATTTAAGTCCCTTGTTTACTTCTGAATATATTTAAGAATATCTCATATTCACTTACCTGGGAAAAATTATGTTTGCCAAGCAAAATACCTATATAAAATGGTGTTATCTACTTAATCACAATTGGATTATTATTTGTTAAATATGATTAAGAATAGTATTATATAAAATGCACATAATACAATTTGCATCATGCATGGGCAACCTGCAGTTTATATGTTAAAACCCACAAAGTCTCAATTAATTGCAGTCTTCTTTTTAGTATAAGCTTTATTTGATTAATGAAAAAAGTGTAAATTTAATCATCTTTGTACTACAGCATATGTAAACAAGCATCTAATGAAATTACCCTAAAACTTATTTTTCAAAAGAAAATATTTTGTGAAAAAACAAAATATGGCAGCACACAGTGTTGAAATTCAATTTTCAATGCAAATTATGAAATTATACATATTTTTAATGCCATATGTTGCAAATAAATAATTTTTCAAGTGCTCGTATAGAATGAAAACTAGTTCACAGTTAAATATGCAAAATAAACAGTTTTAGGAAACATATTTGTTTTGAGTATGAAATATAGCACCATTTCAAATTTTCATACAGGCATGGCAAATTTTTCAAGTGAAATTGCTGTTGAAGAACTCGCTTCATGCACACTACTGAAAAATTAATTCTGAACATGTTTATATTGAATATATATGTGTGAAAGAATGCACATATACTAATGCAAATTGTAAATCCATTTGTCAGTGTAAAGTTTAATATTCATAAAGTAATAGTTTATAATAATGAAACACAAATTTGGAACAAGTAAAAATTTGCCCCCTAGTTATAACAATAACGTAACCTTACACTTCAGACTTATGTCTGTTACATAATTTTTAAATGAAATACTTCTAAAAATATGTAATCAGTATTACAAAGTACTGTAACATTACTTCAAACAAATGTTCCAGGAGAACATTTTAATTATATTTTAATGTGAGTTTTATAACTTAAAATCAAACATCAACCTAAATTTATCATCTGAAATATCAGTGTTGCTTTAAACAACATTTTGATGTAACAAATAAAGGTACCTATTTTATAACATAATGGAGAAAGAAAATTGAAAGTACAAATGTTGTTAAATCATTTAACATCCATATGCTGTCTCCCACCCCCCAAAAAAATTCAGGAAAAGAACAGCTAAAAATTTTCATACAAGTTGTTTTAAGAATTTGTATCCTTCTTTCGCCAAACTTGGAGAGAAGGTCGATTAACTTCAAGAAGTTAACTCTTCTTAACACTCCGAATATTTCACGCATTAATTCCTTTTCCAGCACCTTTTATTTAGTAGTCAAATAAAATATATATTATTTCTGCATTTTACAATATGATAGTTTTCTGATGTGATTTTCTTTTTCTAAAAAAAAAAAATTGCTTTCTTTTGAAAGCAATGCAGAAAGTAATATACAATAAAACAGACTAACACATTTTTATTGACTACTAAACAAAAGCTCTTGAAAAAAATAATTATAGACTGAAGTATTTAAGGAATATGGGGAAATTAAATTTTAGAAATTTAATTGTGTAAGAAAGGGGGGGAATCTTTTAGTTATTTTCAGTTTGCTTTCTTATTACCTTACGAAATATTAAAAATAAACATTTTTATTTGTTACAGTAAAATGCTATTTAAAACAATATTAAATATTTCAGATGATCCATAAATAGCTGTGTTAATTTATTTTATTATATGTTTAAAACGCGTTTATAAAAAAAAGTTTGAAAGATATTTACGAATATTGTACATAAACGTTTAAAAAAGGACAAGCATATTTTCATGAAGATCTACTTAGAATAGAACATTCTTTACAGATTATGCAAGAGTGTCAGTTAAAGAGGCATTTGACATGCTTTGTATGTTACAGAACTAACATATAGATGTGATTCAACTCTGTATTTCCCTATGGGACTTTAGTTTCATCAATAAAATCACTCAGTTATGTCCCAACCGGGCTAAGCCCCAATTTTAAATTTAAAAAAAAGCAGTGAAAAACTAAGTTTAATGTGAGGTGTTTTTCATGCATAAAGAAATTTTAATAAAAAGTTACGAACACTTTTTGAAAAAATAAAGTAATCTGGAACATAAAGGGTTAACATGTTCTAGCAGAAAGTTGTATGGACATTCTTTATAAAATGTTCTTTACACATTACACAACAGTGCCATTAACACCGGCATTAGACGTGCTGTTGTTAATTTTAAAACTGTAACATACAGATGTGATTTAAAACGTTCTAAGAGAACGCTATATGGACTTTTTCATAAAATGTTCTTTACACATTACACTAGAGCGCCATTAACATGGGTACTAGGTGTGCTGTTCTCCATTTTAGAACTGTAATATGTAGACATCATTAAAAATGTCCTGATAGAACACTGTATGAGCTTAAACTGTAATATATAGATGTGACTTAGAATGTTTCATCTGAACGTTGATAGCATGTATGTAAAACACATGCATTAAATGCTTTCTGAACGTTCTGGTGGTAGTTAGGTGCATGTCGTCTACAATTGAGAAAACAAAGATGCTATTAAATCATCTAATGTTGCAAAAGGTGGTGAAATAGATTACCAAACAAAGGTCAGAGACGGAGCCTATCCAAAAAATTAATCTTCATCTGGACAGCAAAAATACATTTATGTACACTATTGAGCAGTTCTTCATCTATGTACAGTATATATTTCGTTCAGGCATTTTAGTATTACACACTGTTATGACAACAATGGGACTTTCCTATACGAATGCAGTAATTATTTTTTCTTTATTTCTTATTTCAAAAATTCATTTGGTATACATCCAGTTTGGCACATGTTCAGAAAACTGGAATAAATTTATGATGTATACTGAGGTACCATTGTATTTAAGATTTCTGCATTTACTAAAATAATTCTGAAATGGTTTAGAATAATGAATATTTCTGAAATGGTTAATAATTTGTAAAATTTACCTGGACTGCATATGCCTCCAACTGAATTTCTACGAGGAGAGCCAACATATGCAAGACCTAATATTCCACCATCAAATTTCTGATCTGTGAAAAGGTGTGCAAGACAAAACCAACGGTGATTCAAATTTCGAGAAAATACCTAAAAGTAAAACAGGCCACTTTATTCAAAGAAAATAAATTCAACAACTTAGCTTCTTGATAAAAATGACATTTTAAAGGTAGTATTGCATGTCTTTGGAATAAAACTAGCATATACTCCAATACTTTAAAAACAGAATGTAAGATAAAAACAGACTTGAGAGACCACTTCTAATTCTTTTTAATTCAAACTGAAATTTCTACTCGTAATATACAGTTGCCATTAAATATTAGCAAGGTAACTTGAGCTATGAAGAATTCAAACAAGTTCTGGTTTTCAAGTCCATGCAGTTAAAAAAAGGTTTCAAAACGAGAAGCACCTTATTAAAATGCAAGCATCTACAGATGAAGAAGGCTTCTAAAAATAAGAACCAGACTTGTGAACTCCCCACCCCCACACACGCTTTGGGTAACTGTATAAGATTTAAGTTTTATATTCACAAGTTTGAAAATTCTGCTTGTTCTAAAATTTCAATTGCAAAGTTGAACTTGTAAATTTCACTTTGCAAGGTGGGAGTATGTTACAGATTGTAAAATAATTAATATCAGTATTTAAACTTTACTACTTCAGATATGATTTACAACTTATTCTTTTACTTTTCCCCATTCCTGAATGGCAATGCTGGGTGTTGATTTTTAATATTGATAGAATATAGTGCTATACTTACTTGGTGTTTTTTAGCAGCAATGCTAATTTTAAACTGCATTTAACAATAATTGTTGTTAATTTTTAACATTATCATATCCATGCATCTGGAGAATTTGCAGTTCATCTGAGTGATTTAAAAGGCATCTGTAACTTTTGCTTTGCTGCTGTTATTTACGACGACCCTGACATCTCAATCAGAGAACCTGAATGAAATCAGAGAACCCATTCATGTATTTTGGTTCAATGGTCACATACACCATATAAGCTAAGATATGCTTACTGAGTCCTCCTAGAATTCGGTTCATAACTGTCTTCCAGAGCCGTTGTTTAGAACACAAAGGAAGTGCGGGTGAAGCTAAAATAAAAGTAACACTAAGCTGTTTTTTAACATCCTAATCATTGATGATTTTAAAGGTTAGTCACTGTTTCATGAAAACTTTCACTAATTCCGGAAAAAATATGAAAAATATAAAATCAATCCAAGGTACCGAGACAGTTCATTACATCTGATTTTCAGACTTTTGGAGGTTCACTGTAGTAGTATAAAATAATGCTAAGTGTTCAGGAAATGTAATAGGAGCAAAATTGTTTGCCCATTATACATGGATTTCATTATAAGCCGAGTTTGTAATAGTGAGGTTCAACTGTGTGTTGATCAGTGGTATAATAAAAGTAAGCAAG
>KK116780.1:19004-62564 GCA_000611955.2 Stegodyphus mimosarum
GAACTACATTATGATTAAACTTAAAAAGACGGATTACATTACATATATATATATATAGAAGCTTTCATTCATTTTCCTCTGACAAGTTCTAAACTGGAGTTTCAGTAAAAGAAGATAAATTCAATTTTTACATTTTTATGTAGTATTTTTTTCGCTTTTGCTTTTCCTTTTTATTTTTAGTTTTGTTCTATTACTAATTCTTACATTAATCTTGATATGTTTGGATTTTGTGTTAAACCTCTTTTTACATGATTGCCAATATTAATATAGTTGAGGAATAGCCTTGCTTTGACTCCAATTTACTTTTAACTTTAGAATCTTTAAGCATAAATACATATATACTTAAAGATTTTAAAGTTATATAGGACAAGTCTATATAGAATAGAATTCATCTTTTTTTAAGTGCCCTGCAATGCACTGACACAGTTCCCTATGTGATACAGAGAGGGGGACCTTGGAATCACATGAAACAGCTAAATTCAGTGTTTGCAAAAGTTAATATTCCATCTTTCAACTATGAAATAAGTAACATCGTGACCTACCCCAGTTTAGGGATAGGAATCAGCAGAAAATAGAAAAAGTTCCTTTGTATTCCTTAGTCTCTAATCTGAAAATTATTAAAGGCGACCCCATAAAGGAAAGGTTTTTCCCTTTCCAATCCCAACTCAAAAGGGGATAAAATGTCGAAATGCCGCCTTTGTCCAGGAAACGCAAAGAATTTATGATGCCACATTTGGAAAGGAGAGATGACCCATTCAACTTAGGGATCTTTGATTGAATTCAATATCAGAAAAAAAGGGGGGGAGTTTTATGTGACAGGCTAAGAACACAAAGTTTCATTCAAATGCTCCAGCATTAAGTGGCAAAATATTTCAGTTAATTTCCGGCATAAATTACTTTTTTTTCATTAAACTCATTACTTCTTCTTCACTCATGGAGGGGGAAGAAGTGGAATACCTGAATATTTTTACTTGAAATAATGAGTAAACCAATATTTATGCAATTTTTCATATAAAAATTTTCAAAATATTCTCACATTGCAGATAAAATGCACGTTAAGAATTCTTTAAAATCCCTAATCGAGAATTAAATCTGAAGGCATAGAACTCATAAAATATATCTAATTTACTAAGCATACTTTAATACTTGAGGATTTACTTGATTTGCTTTAGAAAAGAGAAAAGTGCTGTGGTGTTTCTTAGCCTGTAAATTACGCATATAACCAAAAAGTCACACTAATCTGTAAAAGATATTTCTGACGATATTAAACTTCTTTTAAAATTAATATATTAATTTCCCTTCGTTTGAAAAAATACAATAAAATACAATTCATTTTAACAACGTTAAGCATTTAAGTGTAGAATTCAGTAATGCATAATTTGTATGTTATTTAAATGGAATGGAATTGAATTATTATATAATAACAAAGCCCTCGAGGACTATTTCCCTAAGGGGAACAACTTCGTGATGTATTTCCTAATCATTATCTGAAATGAAACTTCACAATTTACACAAAGTCCTTTTGCTTTTAATCTACTTTCCACAGCATTCAGTATGTGAAATCATCAATAACAATATAATAATGATAATAAAAACTGCATCACACAACTAAAAGTATATACTACTTCGTAAATTTCGGTAACTTAATTACTGAAAATATTAAGCATATCAATGGCCGTATTGTCCTAATAGTTTCAAGTTGCATTTCAACATTTCAAAGAACGCTGATTGCAATTTTCACAACACAAACAAATGAAATATTTCAGAAAAGAATTCTCTTCCCATTATTGCAATATTTCAATAATTTTCACAAATTAAAAAATTTAATTAACACATTACTAGTAAATTATGCAATTTTCACACATAATATCCCTTTTTACATAATACTCTCTCTCATTTCGGCACCACTGAGTAACTTTCCTAAGACATAAATAGCTCCCGTTAATATACGTTCCCATACATTATATTTAATTTTTATATTTTTGTCATAAATAAATTAATGATTGAGATAAAAAAATTGATAGGGCTTAATTTATAAGCAATGTAAAAACTGGAAATCTGAAGTCATTAATTTCTGAGACATAAATATTTTCCTAAGATGCAAATAAAAAATATAACAATAATCATAAATACTAATGCTCCTAAAAATATCACCACTTTTCCTAATTGATTTTTACTTTTTGATCCAAATGGGGTACAAAAAAACTATTTTTATTAAATGAAGTTTTGAGCATTTCTCTAAGAATTACACAAAACTTGTTTCATACAACTTTATTTTTACTAATTATGGAGAAACTTTATACTTGTTTACTAAAAAAATATTTGTGTGTACTATTTTTAGGATGTATGCAACAGAATATGAGTACTCATCTTCAGATATATGTTAGTGTCAATAAGCTTAACTATAAATTATTAAACATTTCTGGGAATTTGAAACTTGAAAGGGAATCATCATATTCTGCTACAGTGGGTATTTAAATTTATATAAATCCTCATACCATAAGTATTTTGTGTTTAATTTTAAAATTTCCATTTTGTATTACACAGTCATTTTCAAAGCTCTTTGGATACAGGTCAATAAAATTTGTTTCTGCCTGTTTATTATTTCATCCTAAGCTTGTGGAAGAATTTCCTAAAATTATTCGAATATCCATAATTTTTACTGTTAAATATTTAATAATTATACATTAACGGAAATACATTTATAGTACAGGGGAAGTGCAGAAAGATATCGCAGGCCATGCATTATGTATCCCTGGAATATGACAATAATAATAGAGCAATTTCACTGAAAAAAAACTCCACCAGATGTTTCAGCATTTTAAAAGGAAAGTTGATATCTTTACAGTAAAATCTTGGATGACAATTTTACTGTGACTCAACTTGGGAAGACACTGGAAATTTGTAATGAAGGCGGGGGTACCTTTCTTCGCTAACAGCTGCGTTGAAGTGCAAAATGCTACTCCTCAAGTATACTTCTAATTGGCTGATGACTCAGAGCAGTAAACTGAACTTAAACTTGCTTTTATTCTAATGCCATTTCTCTAGTCTATATTACGAACATAAAGAAGTTTTTTAAAATTAAATTTCAAAGGGATCTGAAATATAATTCTTCATTATAAAGGTAAGTTACTGATTTGTACTATTACATTAAACTAAATTCTTATAATTTAAAACTTGCTGAAAATTCAATTCAGCTAAACTAAATAAATCCATTTATCTGAAAATCTAAACTTATCACCATTAACAATGCAAATATCTACTAATATTAATAACATATTGTTCTACTAACATGAAATATTTTGATGATAAATATGAAATATAAATATATACTTCCAAACATTAAAAAACATTATACCAGACCAAAAATTTAAAAAAAAAATTTCTTTAAACCCGTCCTGAGCTATAGCTGCAGGATCGATCAATCAATCTACTCAACAATCGAAAATCAATCGAGTTGAATGGAGCTCATCAACATCTAAAAAACATTTGAAGACATTATGAAAGAACAGTTTATTGCAAATAAGTAGGGCATAGAAACTAAATTTGAAAATAAAAGAAAAATAAACAAATTTTTTGATGAGCTATGTGAGGATAACCGGTTTGAAAATTCCAAAATGTCTTTTAAAGTAACAGTTTTTTATGCTGCTATTGACATTTTAATTACTCAGTTAAAGTACAGAATGACTAAAATGACAAAAATCGCAATGATGTTTTCATTTTTGGAACCTAAAACTCTGTCATCATTAACAAATATGGAAACTATTAATAATGCTTCAAAAACACAGAAAACATATAAAGAAGACTTTACTAATGCACTGGAAGTACTACTGTTATTATTTATAAATACTTTCAGAACAGAAATCCAAAATTTGAAATCCATTAAGGATTTAGCTAAATTAGCAATGGTAAAATATCACATACAAGCAGTTATTCGGAAGTGTGCAATTTACTCATATTGTATTTATCATTACCTGTAACCACAGCCATAAGTGAGAGGTCATTTTCAAAACTGAAACTAATAAAAACGTATTTGAGAAACATTAAGGAACAAGATCAGCTGTCAAACCTATCACTATTGAGCACTGAAGCTGAGGCGCAAATTTTAATAAAGAAGAATGTCTTTACGATGAATTTTGACCACCAGTTTTATAATTACACTTACTGAGGGGTGAAAAACACAATTAGAGAAGAAGAGCAGTATGGACTCAGGAAAATTAAAAGGAACCAGAAAAAACTTTAGCATTCATATTTTTTATAAAAATCATGTATTCAAGCAGTTTAGTGTACCAAAAGGTTTTTTTTAAAAGAAAAAAAACTTTACCATACATATTTTCTCCAAAACTTATATGTTCAAATAGTTTTCCTTATGAAGTTTATGATAAATATGTTTTATATTTAACAAATGTATCATTTACAATATAAAAGTTCTCATTTATTACTTGTATATTATTGCATAAGTCATGTTTGTAAGCTGAGTAAATCACTGAGTACTATATATTAATGTAATATCTTTTCTGCACATTTATCAATTATCTTGTTTGCCAGTTTATAATCAGTTCTTCATAAGTTTGCTAAATTAAGCGAAAATAAACTTAAGGTGCAGATTTTGTATAAAAATTAAAAGCAATTAGTATGCAAAACCTCTTGAATTTTATATAAAAATCTTCGTAAATCTAGGCTTTCTTCCTTTTCTTAATGCTATACTTTATGTCGGCATGTTCCTTTTTTTTATATAGACTTACTCATTCATTACCAGTATGTATCTCAGTGAAAGGAGAGAAAAATCTGTCTCTCGCACTCACATGCATGCACACAAAAAGTCTCAAATAACTGATTAAAATCATCTGACATCAAATACCCAGACTAAAGCAAAATCGCATTTCACCAGTTGGTCCAGGGAAAATGTTTTCCTTTTTATTTTTTCTTCATGCTACATACCTTTCAATTGGTTCCCTAAGAATGTGCTTTTATTTTTTAACAATTTACGCAGATACGATAAAAATAATCATGAAAACACTGGCTCTTGAAATCCTTGGTTTTTTAAAAAAACTTTTTACTTCTTAAATGTACAATTCAAATGAAGTACACTAAATAGCATTCAAAACAATTGCCTTTTACTTCAACTTTATATGCTGCATAAAATATAAATTTAAGAATTAAAAGAAAACTGCTGTTACTATACCAAATACAAATCACTCATAGATATAGTTTGCTTTCATATAAATATTCACGTAACTATTCAGCAATCACTGATCTAAGAAAAGAACAAAAAATTTGATTGTTTTACTTTTGTATGAGTGAATGGCTGAATACTTATGCAATCGACACTAAAAAAGCAGCTATAGTAAACCATGGAAATTATTCGTTTAACTAAAATATTACGAATTGCATTAGCATTTATGCAATGCACAATGAATTGCAAATTATTCTTCTCATTTAATATGTAATGTTAAAATATCAGCAATATGGATGGTTTGGTTTGGTTTGGTTTATTTAATTATCGTAAAACACTCTAGGGCTATTTGCCTGAGGGAAGAGATGCCTTCGTGGAGGACTTTGTAAGGGAAACTGGCTCGTATACAAGTTACACATGCAAAAAACCATGAAAACACCTATGCAGCCACCCTGTTCACTCAGATTCGAACCTCGGACTGAACTACCAGTGTTCAGCGACTTTACCGATAGCCACCGATGAGCTTCAATACGAATGTAATCTGACAATTAAAAGTAAGGCGATGTAATTACACTTACATACCCTTTGTAATTTTCTATTTATTTACTGTACTATTGCACAGCACACAGGAATTACCAACTTCAGGATGCCTTTATAGAGGATTTTTTAGTTGGAAATTCGTTGTATTTATATTACACATGGAGGAAATCATTACAACTTTCCAAAATTCTGCCAGAAAGTCGGCTTTTATGAATTAAAGCATCATCTTTAATAATTGTTTTCAATTAAATATACATATTAAAGAGGTATTTTTTAAAGTAAAAATCAGTTGTATTTCTCATCTCAGATTCAATGGTTGGCAAATCGTGTTTATAAGCATAATAGCTGGATGTAACGTGGGGCAAATCAGCAAGTTACTGATATGTATTTTACCTGCGAGAGTTACTGATCCATGCTCAGCGATCAAATGCAAACTCATTTCTAACTCTTATGCATCAAGGACAAACTCTGTTCCCAAATATCTGAAATGACTGCATTTACGAATTTCTGTTGGAATAGATTTCCTTCCCCCCTGCCAAGTAGAATGTTACAGCGTTAACATTAACCTACTTAAGAGAAGTGAATATATATATCTCTCTTGGGGATTTCCGTGCAGTTTCATCAACTATGTGCATTCTCCCTTAACACAGAACTGCAAATGCGAGCATCAATAGCTAAACATTGATGCTAAACAAATGAGAAGGAAAGTGCATCCAAATAAGAAGGCATGCCTTTTACATGCCGCATTACGATCCAGGAATAAGACAAAACTAATTCATAAAATTCACATTAGAATACAGCCATAAACACAATAAAACAAAAAAATTTGTCTATGATAGCCCGGATGTTCCATTTTTGGAACACTGGCATGTAAATGCTGTCTTTTTTTTCTCCCCCACTTCACGAAATCAAAGCAGTGTATGATAAAATTTTATGCTCTAAAAATGATTTCCTGAACAATTTGATATGAAATTACTAAATTTAAGTAAAATTGATTAAAAAATTAAATAATTTTTAACTTACGTAATATTTTAAAAGAAATGCAACATAAAAAGTATAAAGAAGCAATGAAAACAATTTTACACAACACAAGCTTGGCTAAAAATTATGAATAAATGCAATTTAAGAAATGTAAAATACCTTACCAATACAAAATAAAATATTTTATCCTTTAGGAAGGCACGTGGCATTTTAAACAGTAGCACAAAATATATAAAACATTCTAAAAGACTATAATTTTTTAAATACTTTTTATAAATTTCTCAGTAGCAGTGTACATGAAGCCTTTTATTGCATTCAAAATACATGTTTGTAGAGTTTTTTGGCTCACTACACAGCGTCTTTGTGTTGATGTAGCTATATAATGTGCACCTGATTTTCTTGCAGATGTCGACTAATGGGCACAGGGTCCAGGTATAACGTGAATTTTAGGTTTTGCTCGAAGCAAATGTATAGTAATTTTTCTTCCAAAATTGACATGAGTCATTTCTAATGTGGTATTTTTGTGTAAATCAGTGTGTAAGATCCACCCAGCAGCAACAACAATTTTCAGTGCATTGATGAATAAGTTCCAGTACCATTTTTTGCTGTGAAAATTTGGTCGATAACTTACAAAAAGTTGGTCCAACAAGTCTACTCCATTCATTCCTTCATTATATAATTTTATAATGTAAGGTTGGGTATCATCAACTTTCTTTTTTTTGAGCTTGGACAGATCTTTTTGCTCTTCCTAATGGTTCACAAGTGATAAAATTTGATGCAATAGTTACAACAGAACTATCTTTCCAACGGCACATATACACTTCTCCATAGCATCGGTAATCAAAATTCTCCATGTTAAAAATTCGACATTTCTTTGGCTGTTTTAAGAGGACATTGTTCTATTTTAGAATCTTATACTGTGCTGATTGCCTTAAAGCCTTTGTTAGATAAATCTGTCAGCAGACTGTGCGATCTAAAAAGGTTATCGAAGAGCCCTTTGTTTTTCTCTGGATTTCAACAAAAGATAATTGTTCAAAGATCCAAGCGGCAAATTTTCATTTTTCGAACTGTTTCCACCGTAGATAGATTTGGCATAAGGATAACCATTTGCTCAGCAAAGCATCCAAACTTTAAAATGAAAGCGAATTGATCTCCCACCTATGAACATCTTAGCAAATGATGTCCATAATACAGAACCATGGATTCATCGATACTCACAAGCAGCTATCGGAGCTCAAAACAGAGAAATAGAGCTGAAACCAATTATCATCCCCTCTTAACGAGAGAGATGAGAACCCCCACCAGTCCTCTCAACCCTCCTTTCTTCAGAAATAAATGACACATCGTTAATGCCTCTCAAAAAGGGCATATTTATGAGACATGAGCATAGCAGGTATTTAAATCTAATAAAGAAAAATAGACGTGTGATATCACTGATTTTGTATATCGTTACATGCCAATGTTCCTTTTTTGGAACATTGCAATTTTATGCAATCGCGAGGGAATATTTCTTGTTATTATTACAATTTCTTTCATTAACTCATAAAACTTCCCTTTCGCAAATACAATGGGGAAATATTTGGGTGGATTAGAGCTTTCAGGAATTTTATAGAATTTTCTCCTTTAAGTACTGTAAAAATTGTAAAAAAAGGCAGTTTTTAGAAATTTTTCTATGCTGAAATGGTCGACTTTGCTATGAAATGGTTAAATATCATACTTAACATCCACAGAATTACTGAAATGCATTGCTGCCTAGCGGTTAAATCCAAGCAATTGTAACAAAGGAAAATCAGAAGTATTTAAAAACTATAATTTTAGATAAAACAGAACTTCACAATTTAATACTGTAGCCTTCACAATTATTTATTTAATTACAATTTACACGCAAAAAACAATTTGTGTAGAGAAAATAAAGTACAACTGTAATTATCTCGAACAAATGGGGCCACAACTTGCTGAACGAAAGGGTTCACCCAATTTCTTATAAGTACACTTTTACAGAATTGGCAAAATTTAATTTCCTCAACACAACGAACTCTAGCAGACATTAGACAGCTCTAAATAAGACAATTTCAGATAATAGGCACTTTAGGAGATAATTTGATTGCTTTTTATTAAATAATAAAAAATAAAATAGCAGTCTAAATACTCTCTGATGAATAGTGTGTAGATATATATATTTTCAACATCATTCCACTTTTACTAAACCAATTTTTAATTGTTAGACATGTCAATGAATGTTATACCTCAAATCTTAAAACTACATTAAACAGAACATACCATATGGAGTGGTACTCCATCTAGCATGCACATGATGCTCTAAAGATACCCACACTTTTGAAGGTATGGGATCACAGTTAACGATCAATATGTTACGATATCTGCCATATTATCTGTTAATGAAACAGGTTTGTATCCCAGCAAAATATTATCCGTTAAGGAAACAAAATTTGCATCCCAGCTGACAAAACCCTTTGAAAACAACACTCAGTTATAAACATTGTTGTATAACCACACCATGTAGTCACTTTTTCAGTAACCAGAAACTTTTGATGGATCATGTGAGCGCTTACTGTCTAAATACATTAGTTATAAGTATTTATTCTGTCATTTATGCAACAATGAGCTTTGTTCATTTGCAGAATGTTTCATGATCAAGGTAGCTACATTAACTGCCATTCATATCAGGAATTTTCATACAACTAACATTCTGACTTATCATAAACAGAATTATGGTTTTCCTTGATAGAGGCAACAACTGGCTGAATCACAATACTTATTAACTGGTTTTTCCCATAACGGCCACAATCACACTATCCCGATAAGCAGTCACTTTCCTCCCCCTCTACCTAGATAATGTTGAGATACCAAGTTTTTTTTAAATACTTCCACCATATTGCATAAAGCATGCGGTAACACAGGTTCTCAATTAAAATCTGACGGGAAATTTTCTTTTAAGCACTACAGCCACATTTTCATTTTTGGAATCAGTTTCAGTGGCAGGGTTTTTCCCTGCAATGTAAGCATACATGTAGATATGTAATTAATACTCATGCAGAGTATGCCCTCTTCCTATCTGAAAAGTCACTTGCATGTGCTGCTAGGTCTTCAATTTACACAAATTAAAAACATTACACATACGGCACAGTTTGTCTTTTAGTTTTTACAGTTTTTTTAATGCCGTATGATCACAACAACAAAACACCCCCTTGTCCAAATTTCATCTTATTTTGAGCAGAACACCCTCCAAAGCCTCCTCAGTAGGGTTAAATAAGCATCAGTTGGGTTATATTAATAGCTTAAATATGCTAATATACTGTGATGCAAGTTATTAACAAAATGATATGATTAAACCAACATAATTATTAACATACTACTTATAACCAACATAATTATTAACATACTACTTATATAATACAAGCAATAAATTGAAGTATGATACTTTATGCAGCAGACAAAAATGATACTTTAGACATAAGAAAAAACAATTCATACATATAGAACAGCACAGTCTACAGGCAAAAGGCTAATAGAAAGTAATTGTCCATAATTATGCTGTGCATTATAAGGAATTCCTTAACTGAAGACAAAACTGACATAATATCACCACATTACATGTACTTTCGGAGCAGGAGCAATTCCTGCAGCTACACAATGGTTCATGGAGTAGTAAACAAAGAACAACAAACCTATATGCAATATTAATTTGGTCATAATAATGTTACACTTTTTCTCAAATCAATGTAAGTACTAAACACAATTGCTCCAAATTAAATTAGCAGCTTTTTAAAAAATATGTACTACCATCTTTTAGATCATGCACAAAAAATTCAAAACAACTCAAAAAAGGAGAAGAAAATAGGAAAAAGAAATCTGGATGAATTTTACCACCTTTTAGGACTCCACAATATTTACATACTAACTCTTAGCATTCCTGAACTGTTTGAAATACTGAATGTTAAAATGAGATGCCTAAACAAGAAATTTCATGAACAGCTTTTAGCCTATAAATATATTCTCATTTAAGGGGTCAAATCTTTCTTTCAGTGTGTGCCAGTTACAAAACGGTTTACGCTAAATGCTGTTTAAAGCACCATGGAAACATTAACTGTGTACAGTATTCCAGTCATAAAAAGGGAAAGCAGTTATTAACGTTTCTTTGGTCAATTAATTATGGAAAAGCACTGAAGAACTGTCTAGGATGCCTTCATGAAAGACTTTCTGAAAAGAGAGTCTGCATTTGTATTACCACAGAAGAAAATTAGAATTATGACAGAAGTAAATGTGTAATGATGCTTTTACATAGAAACAGGAATCATATTCATTAAATCAGTTGATAACAATGTCATACCTGCCAACCTCTAAAGATAAAAATTCAGAAGATTTCTTCCCCAAATTCAGAAGATTTCTCCAAAATTCAGAAGAACACGAAGAATAATTATCATGCTTTGATATTAAAAAAATAACAATTTATACAAATAGAAAAAAGAAAATTGTACTTACATTAGTAAATCTCAATTAAGTAGTAACTAAAAAATTTATTAGGAAACGTAAAACAAGAACTTAATGTTACACAAAAAAAATTATTGCAATGAATTTAGAGTGCATTTTTTGGCTTTAGCCAAAAATTCTTTGGAAAATTTCGTGTCATAACAATTAGTTTCCTCATAACATTTAGCAATTAAAATGTTTTCTAGAGTTTTTGGTGAAATTGAAGAACGAAACATAGTTTTGTTTTTCTTCACAACACTGAAGACTCTCTCGCACTCAGCATTACTGTGTGGAATTACGAGAATAGCACATAAAACTCTTGCTAGTCTATCATATTTTGGTGTTCCATCAGCTCTTTTTATTCTTTTTAAGGTACCAACGAGGACATCAAGTCTATCTTCTCCAGAACTGGCAAAGTCTTCAAACTGTGCAGCAGAAAATTGGTTCTGTAGTTCATCTAAAGCATCATTATGGCATTCATTTTCTTTAATTGTTAACAAAAATGGAAATTTATCAATAAAAAAACGAATCTTTTCAAAAGATGAATTTTCAATTTGTTTCAAATTTGCCACTTCAGCATTTAAAAGAACTTCATTTTGCAAAGGAAACTTCCTTACAATGTAATCACAGGCTGAGGAAAAGTACTTTCTAACACATTGAAAAAATTCTTTTTTCTCATGATCTTTCAAAGAATTTACAAGTTCCCTGGTTTGATTTCCAATTATAAGATCATTGTCATCCTTTTGATTTGCCAAACTATTATAGGCAACACGAATCAACACACTGTTTTTCACAACGGACGGTTTTACAAACTTAGTATAAAGTTCTTTCAAAAGATCATTAAGAATTTGGATAAGCAGGGGAGATTTTGGCGAAGCTGATTGTAGAAGGGTATTTACACTTTCAAAAATCTTAATGGTACTTAACACAAAACTACAATATGCTTTGTTCAAATCCGAAGAAAGAAGATAGAAAATCCTTTCCTCCCGGCTAATAGAAGACTGTTTCTTCTTCCCTTCAACTTCTTTAACAAAGTTGACCTTTGAGGAGTCTTCTAAGCATTTTCTTTTTAAAGGGTTTGATTCTGTGTGTTGGCTTTTCCCTTTTAAAGCATTTTGATTAGAAGCAAAGTTGGTTTTCGGAATCTTATATGCCGACAAATTTGATGGGATCTGTGGTTTCGTTTTGGTCTCTTCGTGGAAATATTTTAGCAATGCATCCCACTGTTCAATAAACCTTCCTAGCGCTCTGCCTAAGGATAACCATCTTGTGCATACATGTTTCAGAATTTTTCTCGTTTCACCAGAGCACAGTTCTTGGAAATTCTTTAGGTTTTCTTTCCTTTTTACACTTTTTTCCAGATAGAAAAACACATCAATCAGAAGCTGGTCAATATTTAATGGTAAAGCAGCTGCAGCTTTTTCTGCTGCCAAATTAATTAAGTGGCATGGGCATCCAATAACAATTAATTCATTTTGTTCTTTTTTGAGGAAAGAGGCTACACCCTTTTTGTCACCCACCATGACATGAGCATTATCTGCACCAAATGAAATGCAGTTTGATATTGGGATGTTAAGTTGTTTCAACTCATTAATTACCAAGGAGGCAATATTTTCCCCCGTAGCGTCTCCATTTAACAATGGAAGACGCAAAAGATGAGTTTTCATTTCATTAGAAACATCACAGAAATATGTGACAACGATGGGGTAAAGCTTCCAATCGCTGTCGTTGCTGCCATCGATTGACACCGAAAATGCTGAATTCTGGAGTGCAGCTATCGTTTTACTTTGTGCATCGCAAGCAATTTCGTTCACAATAGAAGATGTTTTCGTGCGAGCACAAGCATATTTCTGAGCAATCTTGGAGTCGGGAAACATCCGTCTGAAAAGTTGACCGGCGTGATCGGCAGCGCTTAGCGGCACGTTGTGTTCGATGAGGAATGCAGTAAACAAACACTCTGCCAAAATGACATCGGCATCCGAATTCGTAGCCGAATTTGAAAAAAAATCATCCACTTTCTTTGACGTTGTCGAAGCCGAAGCATTAACTTCATGCTTTTTAGACTTAACATGCTTCACAATGTCGCTTCTTCCACCGTGACTTATTATGAAGTCACACACGCACACGTTGCAAAATGCATAGTTATTTCCTTTGAAGGATTCTTTAATTGTTGGAAATTCGGCTTTGTAGGCAGGCCGAAAATATTGAGAATACGGTTTTTTTGAACTCATTTCGTAACAACGACGTATTAAGAAAATTCGTAGCACGTGCAAACAAAAAAAAAACAGAATGCGACAATCCACGCTCGCTGAGTCCGAGCTGAGTAATTCCCTTGCTGCTGAAGAGAACGCGAAAAAAATAATCTGGCGCGCACAAAGAAAAGAGTGGGAGAAGCAAGTTCAGCGCATTGGATTGGCTGGTTAAGCGGCGAGTTGGGAGAAACTGCAGGTTACTGGATTCGAAGTAGTCAGTAGTTGGCGGTAAAACACGATGCAATTGGCGAAAATCGCTGAATTGGCAAAAAATTCTAAAATTTCGACAAAAATCACTAAAAACACTTGAAAAAGGAAAAAAATAGTAAAAAATGGATTACGATCGTAAAATCGTAAAGACAAACGCATTTTCGTAAAAATTACGAAAAATTCGTAAAAGTTGGCAGGTATGCAATGTAAGGTTAATATCAGAAATCAAGTTTTAAATTTATTTTGTAATAGCTATCTTTCTGAAAAATCAAGGTAATGCTTTGCAAATAAATAATATACATCTAGGTATATTCCTCCTTGTACTTTAACTAACAAAAAAATTCCTTTTACCATAGTTTTAACATGATAAAAACTCTGGGGAAAAATATACATAATTAATACAAATGAAACAATATTACCATGCCTATGGAATTAATCTGAATAGTTCATTGCACAATATACAAATTCAGCCATTAAAAATTTAATTTCATAAGACTTTTTTTTTTAACTTACTACTTACTTCTAGTAAATCCCGAACATTCCAAGAAGCTCCAGCCATGTTATAATGAGTTTCACCACGAGTTACAGGCGTTGGCTCAGTATGGACCATCACTTCTTGGATAACAAAACCCATTCCACTAAATCCTGACTGCTTTTCACTGTCTTTCCATTCCGTTTCCAAAAATATTTTATTTACTCTATCAATCAATGATATCTTCAAAAGAGAATTCATGTAAATATTTTTAAACATAACGGGGAAAATATACATACTTCAAAATAACAAAAATATTGTTAAAACTTTTGCATTTATTACTTCTGTGAGATCTGATATTTTCATTTTAGGAATGTATAATGCTCTCCTTCAGATAGTCATTACATTTTCATATTAATAATTGTCACATACATGTCCATTGTTACTATAACCAACCTCAGTAAAAACATATATAATAATCAATTCTTCACATTTTTCATGCTGTTCTATGCTCAGTTTAAATAAGATACACTGGTGGAGGGAAAATTTTTTTTAATAATGCAGTTATTTTTCAGGATATTGTATCTACATACGGGCTGTGGATTTTATTATTTGATGCTTTCATCTCCATCTGTATACCTCGAATTTATCACCCTCCTCCCCGAAAAAAAGGACGACACAAAAAATAAGACCACTGCAGACAAAGTTTCTGAAGTTCATGGCTAAAGGGTCTGACATGCACATATATGCCAAGAACATTTCTTTGACTCTTATTTTATTTACATTTACTCACACTGAATCTCGCAAAGAAAAAAAGTTACTTTTTTTGGGGGGAGTTTCAAAGTTAACAATCTTCCCATAACTTTTTAATTCAGCTTAATCAGAAACTTAGTAGTGAAACAATAAATCGATGTGACTTAAGAGAGACTACACACCCTCTTCTTAGTCACAGCAATTATGGAAAATAACCTTTTAAGTGACTAAGGAATTTCCCGTCTGCCCGTTCTGGTAGTCTTGGTTTCATGCTGGGTCTTGAATTTTCTTCAGTAGCGTTGAGTTCAGGTGCTTCACCCAATTCTGTTTTCTCAGAATGTGATTCTTGGAAAAGAATATCTGTTCCTTTGATTAGAAAACAAGGTCTTTACTCTGTCAATTGAAAATCTTTCCTTGGATTAGAATATTAAAATACTTATGTTTTCTTCCTTTTACAGGATATGGTCCAAGACACACAGGCTGCGGTGAAGAATTGTTGTTGTTGTATAGGAATACATAAGAACAGTTGGAAAATTGTTTAGAAACAAAGATTGTTTTATTTCCAAGGGTTGTGGTAGGTTCTGGCTTCATATCTATTATTTTTTGCAGGTTTTGAGAAAATTCACTGTTTCATGTGAGGTTCTGTTGACGAGAATTTTCCTGGCAATGCTAAGGGAGTTCCATAAAATGTTCTGCGGATGAGAAACCAGTCTTCTTTGACAGTAGATGTTATGCCTAAAAGAATGAAGGGCAATGCTTCCAGTCATGATCGTGATTTCAGCAGGTGACATTTTAGGCTTGCTTTTTAAGTTCTTTGTTGTCTCTCAATCAAGCCATTTGTCTGCGGATGATACACAGTTGTAGTATCCATATATAATTTCCCAAGGCTTGAAAAAATTAGCTATCCCAACTTTCTGCGATCAGGTAAAATCAAGACTTTTGAAGACTTTTAGAATACCAAACCAACAAACAATTGAAGATTTTGAGTTGAAAGAATTTAGTAAGATTTTATTTCTTTTTCACGCATAACAATATATTAAGAGAACTAAATATCATATGAGTAGAAAATTTAGACAGAAATATTTTTCTTGTTATAATACCATACAACACATGCAGCAACAATAAAGTGATCTGTTGGTTTTTTGAATAAAGCAATAAGCCTGGATTGATGTACTGCTCATCAAATTGGTTGCGTGACATAGCTGCTCATACTGCAAGACGGAAAATTCAGAGGAAAATCTGACTTAAATGAATAGATATATAAATGATCTGCCAAAAAAGTATTTTAAACATTATACAATTATTTATTTCTATCATTTAACAGCTAAAAATAATCACCATGTTATCTGATATAGCTCACTATACTTTATTTAATATAAACAGAATTCTATATTAATTATTATCATTATTATTAGTTTCAGTTTCTAATAATAGCATCATTTGGTGCAGTATGCTTAACATCTATTTCTTTTTCCACAATTACATTTACAACGGGCTACTTGAAAAAGGTTAAATAAAAAGCAAATTCAATGGCATGAAACTTTAATTACAAAAATAATTCCTTATATTAGGCTTTCTTTACTTGAGCGTGCATTCTCCAAATAGGAATTTAAGGAAATAATAAATTTGATTAAAAAGCAGAATACAGACAGAAAAATGCACAGATGAAAAGTACTTACTAAAAAATTTATTGTTCCCTTCAAGTTGCTACCACCCATATTTTCATAAAACCTAAAGTCAGCCACAAGAAGAAGAGAACATCGTGTTTGAACCGGCTCCCAGTTATAAGGATCAATTGCCTGCCTTTTATTAATCACATTTTCATGACCACTACTCCCAGTTTCTTCATCTGTATTCACACTAACATTAGCTTCCTCTTTCACATAAGTGCAGAACTTTGTACTAAAAATAATATCCAATTAACTTTTATGTAAGAAAATAACATGACATCACATTGTAATTTAAACTGAAAACATACCGTTGCTTTTCATTTTGCATACTTTCCCAACTATATTTTACATCTGATTCTTTGTAAACAATCATACTAGAGTTATCTTCACCAGGTATATGCCTCCAGGATGGTTCAATCAAATATGTATCTTCAGCTGTTCGAATAGCTGCAGTCACAACACCATCATCAATATGAGCACTAACATGAGTGAATTTTTCCCCTGTAGTAAAAGAAAACACAAAGTATTTCTATTTAAAATAAAACTACCAGAAACAGAACACAACAATGGAAATAAAAGCTAGAAAAATATGTGTACATATATTAAAGTAAGAGAATGAAACATGTTAACCATTACCAATACACAGAACATACTGCCACAATTTGTTTAAGAATTTGAAGTATAAAATTCACAAAATGTAACATAAGTGGCACCTACTGCATTCACTCAAAAATAAGCCCAGGCATGTTTTTTAGGATGCCCCTAGCATACACCCTACTCTATAAATAAGGCCTATTAAGAAAGTGTGCCAACCAGATGCCATTCTGTAAATGACCAAGTAGAGTGCAGACATAACATATCTGCATATTTGGTAGCAAATGAATGTAATGTGAATAATCAGTATCTTCACAATTCAATATGTTGTATGCTGTAATGGGTAAACTTAATCTTCTGTAAAATGAGGAAAAATTCCCAAATTTTTCTGTCTGGAGTTTTTCTTACTTTTTGAGTAATGCATCATGCTTAATAGTGTCTGTTGCCACTTCTGTCTCGTAAGTATTCATTTAACACTTGATTTAATAATAGATATAAAAGGATTACTTTACTAAATAAGACAAGTACAAAAAGAGCTATTATGCAGAAAACAAGAAAAAAACTGTAAAGCACTCCCAGAACAAGAACCATAAAGCTTTTGGCATAACAATATCTCAGTTCACAGGAGATCAAACAAAATGCTAAGCAGCACAAGTGTACATCAAGTCAGCAACCAGTATTTCCTGAGCTGGAAAACATAATCTATGAATGAATATCTGACAAAAGAGCAACAATTTTGGCTGTTCAAAAGGCAAATTACACTACAGTTAGACATACCTACAAAATTCTAAGCCCTACAATGCTGGAGAAATACCTTTCTTCTGTGATACAAACCATCTCTAAGAAGTTATTCAAGTCTGAAAATAATGAAGTTATCAAACATGCACTTGCATTCATGTCTTATATCTATTATAAGTGGACTAGCTTTCTAAATATCAGCTCTCCAAAATGATTGCTATGAATGAAACAGTAATGCTTATGGTCTATGAAAATAGACGGTAATATATCAAAAAGTTGCTTGCCAATCTACATTCCTCCCATCGGTTACAAAAATGCTTGCATTTTGGCATTCAACTAGATAGAAAGAAAGCCCCTCCCTCTAATCATATCAACATCGGCAAAAAAAAATAAGGCTGAACATGTTTCAATCATTTATGTTCTTAAAAATGAAAATTCTTCATGCATATACATAGCTATAAGGAAGGCAGTTAATTTCATGCTATCACTTATTTTGCAAGATACCAAAGAGGTCTGCTATTCTGCGATTTCGCTAGCACTCGCTCCACTAAAGGTATGAAGCTTGCAGAAAGAATCATTTACTCAAATAATGATTTCCACAGGAATGACTGCCTGTTATTACAATAACAGGCAGTGTTATTACAATAACTCATATTACAATAACAAACCATTTCAGAACCATTTGCATATAGAAATTAATGACATAAAACTGAAATAAAATGACTCATTGAATTAAATTAAAATGACTCACTGAAATAGTGACATAAAATTGTCTCATGGAAAATAAAATTAAAAGAAATCTAAGAAATTAGGGTCAGTTATTTTACACGAAATGAAGTCACATGAAATTGGATCTGGATTCTGGGATTTGAAGCTTTAAAATAACATTTCAAATGATAATGGTATAACTGTACTCAAAGAAAAGCAATTCTTTTCACCTAAATATACAAGAAAATGAAGATTCTTGTCAATAAATATATATTAATGGATTGTCACAACTGAATAGATGTAAACTATTCGGCATGAAAAATAAGACATTTTCTGAAAATAAGCCTTACTACATCATTTGAAGCAAAATTTAATATAAGATCTGGTTTTATTTTCAAGAAAATTCGGCAGTACATTATGATGCTTGTAAGATCCAGAAGCCCACAGCAGCACCACAATCATTAATCTAAGATATTATAAGAACGATTAAAGAATAATACTTTAATAACTGTACTCAAAGAGCTGATATTTAATGAAGTTGTGTATGTCCGTTATATATTTCTTTCCACTAAAAAAATAAAACACAAGGCACTGTGGTGAGATATGTATGAGGTGTCAAAAGAAAATGCTCAATATAATTTTTTTTAATGCAGGCATTTTTGGGGTTAGTTACAGGCAAGGATACATACAAACAATATTGTAATGGATTATCCTATAAACCACAAATCCACTATCAAATATCAAAATAACTCTACATGATATATGAGAGATTCTCAGAATATAATTCAGAATTATAATAAATTTTGATAATTTTGTTTTAAATGTGTGTATTCACAGGACTATTAGAAAATAAAATTTCAGCATTATTTTTATTTAATACATATGTAAATATTTGTTTTAAATGTTCATTCACAGTACTAAAAATTAAATCTCAGCACTATTTTTATATAATACGTATGTAAATATTAAAGTTTTGACTAAAATAAATGCAATAATTTCCAATAAATAGATGACAATACTTCTACAACAATTTGTATATCGTTGTCATATTTATGAATTACAGAACATTCAAATAAATAAAAGCACTTTATTTTAAAACTATTATACTTTTCTAAAACACTTTGTCCAAAACAACATCACCACAGAAAGTGAAACAATTTAAAATTTGGCCAATAAAATTAAATTCTATGCAATGTTTCTTTGGAATAAGTGAAAAGTGTAACAACACAAAGTTGTTGAAACTTTTAAAAATAATCTTAGTAATCAAACTGCTGAACAATACCATATTTCCTTATTATTACAATATTTTACAGTGCAAGAGCCCTGTTTTTTAATGGTTTGTGCCAAAGTAACAACTCCACATTCAGTTCTTTGCAAGCAAAATGGCCTTGCAATACTAAACATAATCATGTACAGTCTGCTTAATGTGAGAAAACATCCGAGTAGAGTTGCCATTTATGCAGAGTCCATTAACATAGCAAAGTCTATAATAAGGAAATACCAATAATGTGCTTTTTAATAAATTCAACACACTCCTGTATCTAAATGATGAAAATTATTAAGCAGTATTATGTGGAAAACATTAAAGCACATTTTTAGCAACCATTTTGAATTTGAGTAACACTAATCTAAAAGCAAGTTTGATGGGGAAATCTGTAATGAATGCTTCATAACTATTAAAAGCATACAAAAGCAGAAAGACAAAATGTACCATTTAAAAATCTTTCACATATCACACACTGCACTAATGTAAAAAGCAGGGATTAGTACGATATAGAAGAGTGACTGAGTAGAGGTACTTATTTTACTCATAACATAGCATTGTGCTGTTGACAGCTTTCTGTGCCTATTACACTAGCTAATGTAAGTTAAATATCATATAATTCTGCAAGTCACATGGTTTTCTTCTTATCTGGAAATTCTTAGTTTAATAATAGACACATTTAAATAGCTCTAAGCAATACATTTAACAAACCAACAACATTTAAAAGCTACAAGGAAAGTTTCTAAGCTACGACAGATTCTAGACAAATTGTTAGATGTAAATTTGAAACAATAAAAGAAAAACCGTATTTCTCATTCTTCTAGATTTAAAAAAAAAAGCCCTCCTTTCTCAATTGAATAGTCACTTAGTAAAAACTGAGCTTTAAAAAATTATAAAAGAGCGAATGTAACTGCTGAAAAAAGACTGAGATTTACAATTGAGGATGCTGTTTTTTGAATGGTTACAGAAGATTGGTTTAGTTGATTATAACCAAAGCATACTAGGGCTATCTGTCTAAGGGAAGGGATGCCTTCGTGGAAGAGTTCGGGGGTTACAGAAGGAATTATCAGCTTTGAGCTGCTTTATAACAGCTTTCTTTTCCCAAAACATAACATGACCTTGCATACCATAAAAATGCTGAAAAAAATTCTTTAAATATGAATGAAATTATATGAATTCAAAGACTTGAATTTGAAGACCAGTTTGTCGCATTCTTCTGACCTGGCATCATCAGATTACTATCTTGATCGAAGCCTTCAGAACCAGCTTAATGAGAACATTTTTTATTCAGAAAAGGACTTCTGAAGTGAGATTGATTTATTCTTTACATTAAAAAAAACCTTTTTAGAGCCTGGGTAATAGAAGTTTCCTGCCAGATGGTATAGTGTTTAGGGGAGCCTATTGTGGTACCAAAGGGCCCAGGTTCGAATCATGGAGAAGGCATGGACGTTTGTAAATGTATATTGTCTTTGTGACATATGGACACTCTAAATATAAACTGCTGAAAGTCCTCTTGTGAGCTGAAAGTCCTGTTGTATGGTCGTGTGGTAGAGAAGAGGGGGGAGACCCTTGCCCCCCGGATACTCTCCCTCAAAACTGGGGTGGAAGTAGAAGTCCAAATTCCTTGAAGTTCTGGCAACCATTCTTCCACGAAATTACATGGACAAAATAACAACAACAGAAATTTAAAATCAAGGTGAGAACAAGTTATTTTCTAAGTTTCCTTGGATCATTTTACAACTCTAAAAAATCATAACATTTAAAAATACAATAAAGTACACGAGAACTCCATGTTTTAGGAAAACATTCTAAAGAAAAACAACCAAAATTTGCTACATATCAGGAAACTATAATGAAGCATTAAATGATTCTATCTGACAAGTCTCATATGCAACTAAGATGGTTAAGAAGTTTTAACATTTGGTGGCCTTTCTTTCAATTAGTATGTACGAGGATATGAGGAAGTGAACCATCATCGTATACACCAGTCATGGTATTGAGTTTTGCATTTCATTTTAACACTTACATTCACTACAAAGTGGATGTTGAAAAATTTCTGTCAAATGAAGATATTCGTAAGACAGAATAGTATACATTTTTGTAAATTTGGTTATTTTAATTTGGAACTTGCAACTGATGAGACAAAGTAAAGATTTTCCTTGATGATTTTCAATCAGTTCAAGCTTTTAAGAATAACTTGCAACTTGGCTCTAAGGTAACATGTGAGGGGTTAGTATTTAATTCAGGCACTTAGAAAGACTCCTCAGGCATTATAACCTAACAGTGCATCATTTATGAATTTCTCTGTGAAAGGGTAATGTATGATTTTTCCTGTTAATATGTTTTATTTTGGGGTGTTATAGTAATTTTTGGTAGACAAACTGCATATTTTCATGAACATTCACAAATCTTTTTGACATGTATTCCCCTTAGTATGCATTTTACTCTTCTAGAAAACGATTTTAACTATAATGTATTGGAAGGTGATGTTATATTGATGTGTTATATTTTTCGGATATAATAAATGAGATTAAAATTTTTTCGTCAGCAGATTTCAATAATTCAGAAGTAGCATTACTAGAACATGTCTCCCTCTTTTAAGACAATACCATCAAACTTTACATAAAAGCCATTAAACTTTTAAAAGAAGTAATAATTTTCATTTTTATGATCGTCGTTCGGTGCACTTGCCAAAAATACCAACGACAATATATCGTTGCGGCTTTGTTGGGGCCTTATTGTACTCATCACAAGAGGTCTGTGTTACAAAATAACTTTATAAAATGTTAAAATGGTTCATATTCGATGCAACACAAGTAAAAAAATGGTTATTAGATTTAACTTTTTGTTATATTTTATGCTGATTAGTGCCGCGGGTCTGTATATGTTAGAGCGATAAGATAGAAACGGGACCCGGGATAGTTTCTCTGGACCGTAATCGCAATCTTTATGATGTTTATGATAGTTATCGGAGTATTCAAGTGGCATGCGTGCATCGACTGTGTCCCGTTTCTTCTTATCGCTCTAACATATAGAGACCCGCGGCACTAATCAGCATAAAATATAACAAAAAGTTAAATCTAATAACCATTTTTTCACTTGTGTTGCATCGAATATGAACCATTTTAACATTTTATAAAGTTATTTTGAAACACAGACCTCTTGTAATGAGTACAATAAGGCCCCAACAAAGGCGCAACGATATATCAGCGTTGGTATTTTTGGCAAGTGCACCGAACGACGATCTAAAAGGGTTAAGGAATATGCAGGAAAAAATGCATAAAGAGAATTTTCACTGCTTAATCAGGTGGAAGGCATGCCCAAAACGGTAAAACTTCAGGGTACACTGTGAGCCGGTATAACACCATAGACCAGCGATGGGGAATCTTTTTACCATAAGAGGCTACATTTAAATTTGGCAGTGATAAAGGAGGCCGCATAAGTTGATATACCTATAAGTGCGATTTTTGTAAAGTTATTATAGTTTTTGTATAGTTTTTATCACTTTACAGAGAACTAATGCAAAAGACATGAAGTCATTTATTAGAATAAAAATTTACAATATAAAATATTTTTGAATTCACATAAGTTTAATAACATTAATTTTTAATAATTTTTAATAAACAACTACATATATTTAAATACTGTTTCAAATAAAAACAATAAATTAGAAGTACTTTTCAATAAATTTATTACGTTATAAAGAAAATCAATAGAAAAGTAATAATAAATAAAATCAATACAAAAGTAATATTAAAATTAAAAAAAAATAGCAACAGTATGTAAAATAATGTTAAAATCCTATGGAAAATTTAATTTAGTGGGATATTTGGATTTATTTCTCGCCAGAAAGTAATTCAATATTTGAATCAAGCATCGGAACATGCAGCCTTAGTAGATCCTGTAATTCACATTCTTAAACTAGTTTTAATTTTTGCCATGAGAGAAAATGTTGACTCGCAGCAGTAAGTACTTCTAAAGCAGGAAAGTAAACGGCATGCATGCTCTCGTAGGCATGCATATTCAATAGCATTTTTCCACAGAGATTTCAGGACATTATTTTTTGCAACCCAAATAACTTCATTTGTAGTTCCTCATCAAAATCTGAAAATCTTTCAGTATATTCTTCTATTACAAAATCCAAGACACCTACATGTATTCATTGAATGTTTCATTTTTATATTTTCACTAGCTCCAGGAAGTGTTTTGGAAATATATCCGAGAAAAAGAGCAATATTTCAAAAAATGTTAATTTTGTTTTAAAATGCTTGGGTCTTTTGCTACCTTTCATATATATGATTCATTTTACTTTGCATGTAAATATTTAAATTGTTTTGTCATAACATCAAACAAAAATGCAATGCTTCAGTAAAATGATTCATCTGGTAGATCACACAGTTTTCCTGCTCTTGATAAAAGTTTAAAATTTGTTGTCGTAAAGATAAAACTTTTCAAAACTGGTCCTATTAATAGCCAGTGAACCTTGCAGTAGTTTGGTAGAACGACAGTGTACATTTCCTAGTCTAAATTTAACACCTGCCAAAATTCATGATGATGCATTGCATTTACACGAATATAGTTGGCAATCTAAATAGTTCTAGCCAGAGTGTCTTCCAAAATGATTATTTTTGCCGATTCAAAATTCAGTGAAATGATATTAATTTTTTCAAGTTTTTCTTTTTTAATGAAGCAACAGATCCTTCATTTTTACCTTTCATGGAAGGTACACCATCAGTGCAAACACTGACTAAATTATTCGCATTTAATTGCAATCGATATTATATTTCTCTGAAGTTTTCGAAAATGTCAACTCCGCAAGTTCTTCCAGTTAGTGTGCCCGGCGCAAGAAGTTCTTCATAACACTGAAAATATTTAGTTACAGCACGAATAAAATATAAAACTCGTGCTGAGTCAGTTTTATTAATGCTTTCATCAAAAGCAATTGAAAAATATGCATCTTCATTTTGTATAACTGTGCGAAGTTTCTCTGTTACATTTTCAGCTAATTCATGCTGCCGATTTGGTAGAGTTCTTGAAAGGTTTGTATTTATCAACTTTTTCTGGAGCTAACATACCTAATGCTTCAGCAATACAATCTTTAATTATATCTACGTCACTGAATGGTCTGTGTCTTTTCCCAAGTTTATGCGCTATTTTGTAAGTGACTGTAGTGGTATTTTTTTTTTTACAAAAGCATTAAAAGATGCCTGTTGATGACACTTCATTTTTCAATTTTTGAACTGTAGCTTTTTGAGATTCACCTTCTAAATTTAAATATTTATGTTCTTAATAAGTCAAATGTGTTTTTTTACATTTGCTTTTATCAAAGTATTTAAAACTGTACTGCACAACAAACACACCACTTTTATCTTTCACACAAGCAAAGAAAGAATCTAACTCCCCCTCCACATTAAATGCACTGTTTTCTTCATTTATTTTCTTCTGTTAAAATTTGACACGATGGAGGAAAAAACTAATACCAAACAGTATCTTTAAGAAAGTATAGACTTACTAGACATACAATAAAACTGTATATTAATAAAACCTCAGAATAAGTAAAACAATAACTAGGTTTTTCACAATGACCTATAGCAATAAGAGACGAGATTGTTACAAACACATGCAGATAACTACAAATCACTAACTCCGCAACACACAGGGAAATGCTGAGGGTGTGGGGCAGAGGGAGAAAAGTTGGCACTGTCTACAAAGAACCATGTCACTTGCTGTCTCTCTCTCAGAACACAGTCATGGTGTTTCGTGGTTGCAGACTGCTATAGCAACAGGGTTGGTGTATTCAAGTAGGAGTGAGCCATGGCCAAATAAGAATGAAAGAGAGGAATTTCTATTGTTGGACATTGGCAGACTGAAAAGCATGCCAGAATGGCAATAATTTAAGACTATGAAAGACTGCTAGAACTGCAACACTAGAGTATTCTAATTCATGTCATGCTCAATAGATGGCAGCACATTACTTAATTCTATTAATTATCAAATTGTCGTAACCTATACAACTAAATATTAATTAATTAATACAAGAGCTAGAAGCCACATAAGAAACTCACGGAGGCCACATGTTCCCCACCTCAACCATACACCAAAATCTTCATGAAATTTATACATGTGAATATGTAAAAAATATACGAAACGTGTTTTCGATATGGTTAGAAGTGTACATTAGATATATAATTTTTTTGGTTTTTTCTCAAAATATTCCACCACATTACCATGCAACTGATTTCAACTTAATGGCACTTGAAAAATAATTTAAGATATCTTCATCCGAATTTAAAAGCATTTTTCATAGATGTAATTTGAATGATCCTCATAAATGAAATGTTTACATTAAAAAACAGAGTTTTAGCTTCTTGTCCATAGCTCGAAATGCTGCTCACAGTATTTTACCAAGCTTTATTCACTTTGTCAGTTGTTCATGGTATACCTCTCTCTATGAGCCAAAGTACTTATGATAATGCAATTCTGGTGCATCACTGGCTCACAAATATCTGCATTAGCATTAGGTAATTTATGCAGATAAGGGAGGGGAATGCTTTCATTTCCATTTCATCTGCGTTTTTAGCATTTTAACTTTTACCAAATTTTTTAACTAATAATTTGCAGATATTTTCTGAAGTGCTAATACATTTCGCCATATTAGATTTAATGTCAGAATCAATAAAAAGTTCTTGTTGAAAGGATCTATACATCCAAAATAAGCAATTTCAATTCTGTTGAATGGCTCTATGTAACCAAAGTAACAGACTTCAACCCTGATCAATAAGTGTGGATGTTACATGCATGCATCTTTTCTCTCGAGTTAGATTTATTTTTTCCCCCACATAAATGTCATTCTTTTGGGTTAAAAACGTTCTTTTAAACTGCTTTATATTTCAAATTTACTATCATTATTGTGAAGCTAAAAATTAACATCTTAACATTAAATTCAAAAGGAAAATCACTTTTATCTTTCTGTACCACTTAACCAATTCTGTTACAATTCTCTTAAATGGCTTCATATGTCCAAAGCAAGAGACTTCAACCCTGATCAATAGGTGAGGATGTTACATGCACTAATCTTTACTTTTGGGTTAGATTAATTTTTCTGTTTTTGTATGTAACTGTCACTTCTTGCTTTAGTTTAAAGTCTTTATATATTTATTCCCTTTACTCGTTCATTATTATTAAGATTCGAGTTTCAAATTACTATCATGATTGTGAAGTTATAAAGTAACATGCTTACAAACAAATATAAAATGAAAAATCACTTTTATCACTACAAAGTGACGCTATTTCATCTGATGTTCTTCACAGTACCCAATAATACTCTGGAATGCACCATTTCATTTTTCACAATTGGTCATTTTTCACTTGTGCAACATTTTTAGGAAATTCCAAATAATCACATATTCTTTATCTATGAGATCTGAAAAGTAAACTGAGAAATTTTAGAACATAATTGGCACTTTCAGATTATTTGCTTTGACCCCAACAAATCACTAGTTCATAATAAAAAAAACACAGGTTTCTGAAATGCGTTACCGAATGAAAGCACTAAGAAAATATGCTATTGAATAGGTAATTAACTGATAATGGCCAATTACAGTTTTCATGATGGAATGTATTTGCAGTTTGGAGTGACTCAGGATCCTGTTTGATTACTACTAATTTAACAAAGAATAGACATACCACATTATGAAGATCTTAAAATATCATTTATATTACATTTACAGTAAAACCTCTTATGGCCCTTTGAGCTCAACCAGGATTTCTGAAAATATAAAAATAATGATAAAATATGGAACTCTTCTGTTATTGGGACCGGATTCAGAAATGTATGCATGTATGCATGTGTGAAATATGTATACACACACATATACATCCATACATGAACACATCCATCCATCCATACATATATATACGCACGTTTCTCAATCCAGTCCTGATAACAGATGAGTAGCTAAAATATTATTGACAGTAACATAATTATGTTCTTTAGGAAGGTCATCTCCACAGAAAATAAACCCAAATCATCTGAAACTATGGATGATCTTCTAACAAAGTTTTCACTGCATTCCTACCCTAATGGTATATTAGAAATGCTAACATATTTTATTATGAATATTTATTCCTATATGAATATTTATTCTAATGGATTTTAAATAACTTATTCATATATTTCTTACCAAATACTCTTCCTTCAAAGAATGTATCTTTATCCACCCAGAGAGATTGTTTACGACCAGTTTTGTCCACAGTAAACGCTTTAAATCGGGGAGACAACAGTCCTTGAGCAGGATTTAATATCAGACGAAACTTTCTATAAAATTAAATAGTTATACATCTTATAGCTGCATTATTTTACTATGCTTTCAATTATCACAGTGACTATATTCAGGCACAATTTCAATAAATATAATGAAAAACTACGAGATTGGATATCAATATAAATTACAACTAGCATTTAAGAACAGGACAGTTTCATTACTTAGCAACTATAGCATCTGGCAAATGTAAGCAACTTTGAATTTCTATTACTACTGATCTTTTTTCACATCCTTCTAAATCATAAAAAAAAAAAAAAAAAAAAAAAAAAAAACTAGCAAGTAAATAAATAATTCCTTTACTATAGAATTTCACTAGATATTAATTTGTTACAGGCAACTAGCACTTGAATTATATTTGAGAAAGGGAACTGTCAACAGGAAGCAATACACTGAAAGTAAAAAACAGAAGTATTTTACAATATCTTCCCCATAACTGCCAAACTTGAAATCTTAAAAACCAGGAGAAACCAAGAGGAGTCACACTGGACAATGACATCATTTTAATGGAACCTCCAAAATGACTTTAATTCACTTTACAATGCATGGCTTAAGTTACTGAACAATTTGCAATTCAATTCTGATGTTCAATGTATTATTAACATTTAATTGGATATTCTAAATTTTATGTTCTTTTGCTAATTACATCTAATTTTCTTACATTTTTACACTGAGAAAATCCAAAACAGTGAAGGAAAACTTTTACTTTTAAAACATGATGAAAATAAAATTAATAATTAACATACACAATATTTGAATGGATAAACTCAGTAATATTGCATATATTGAATTTAAAATTAAATACAAATATCAACTGATTAAACATTGCTTGAATCTTCATATAAAAATCTACAAATTTCTACTCTAGATTACGACAATTTAGATCAAATGAAATTCAATAAGATCAATAAAATGTAATAAGGAAAAAATACAATTCAGATGAAATAAAATTTAATAAGAAAAATTATTCTGAAAATCATTAGAGGTGGGAGAATGGAATTACATTTTTTGCTATAAGCATTTTCCTTAGCAAAGGCTAAAATTAAAAACCAGGAGATTCAATTATCTACCACAGTGGGGCGTATGGTGAAAAAGAGTTGGCATTTATGTCTTCTTGAATAACTGATGTTACCATCCCAACTACTTGCTGCAGTTACTCTTTCTAAAAAGACATAATTTCTTAACTTGTCTCATATCATATCATATATTAGTATTTCTCTGCTTTTTTTGGGCGGACAGAGTGCTATAGAATGCTACCCTTAAAAAAGAAAATTAATAAAACACAGGTATCAAAGCAAGCATGTAAATCTTACACATTCAAAGAATTTCAACAAAATACAGCAAATTGTCATTAAAAATTCTATGAAAAATCAGGATTAAAATATTCTCTGGAATATTAAAACTTCTCTAAATTCTGATATTCCTGAAGAATCTGATTTTAGATTTTTTAAACTTTTAAAATTAAGTTATTACACATGGCTAAAAGTTACTTATTTAGACAAGTAACTTTTAGATCTACACATGTGATAGCTTAGTTCTGAAGTTGACTCTGTCTACAAAAATTTCTTCTAATTATTGCTGTTTCTTTGGATTAGACAAATATTTATGCTTCCTAAAGTCTAAATTCTTCGAACTACACAGATTTTTGTTGGTTCTATTCTTTGCTAATGATTTACATTGAAATATTAACCCCAGATTCAAGTGAGTAATAAGAAAAATATGAAATTATGCTTTGATAAGTGCTAGAATCAGCACTATCATTTCATGATCATGTATGCTCATAATACAGGATTAATATATTTTTTGGTAGTAATTTTCATTTAGCTATATATCTTTACATATTTTCAGAAATATGCTACCTCAGCAAAGATATTAAATTTTAATACCTCAGCTACTTTTACAGAAGTGAAAAAGACATAGTAAAGAAATTATAACTTATGTTTAGCTAATAATTGCACATGTGCTAAATTTTACATGATATCTAGAAACTACTTCAGTAAGCCTTTAATTCACGAAAATGATACTGTACTCTATAGCAAAAATTATAAAACCTGACAGAAAACCTTTTGGCCATTATATTAAACAAATATGTAATTCTCAAGAAGATTGATGTTTAAAATCTATCATCAAAAAGAATTTTGTTTTTCGAGGGGAATAATATTCTCATGTTATCATTAGTAAAATACCTAAAAATTAAGTAACACTTTTTCAACAGTAAAGAAATTTCACCCAGGGTGAGATTTCAACCATAATATACTTTACAGCTTAATTAATCATTGAAATAATAAAGCCATATAAAGTTTAGAAATCTTTTTTACAATCATAAACTGTAACTAAGCTTCACAGACAGACTGTAAGCAAATTATTGCTAAGTCTAAAATAACAACTTAAACTTGAGAATGCTGTAAAAGACCTTTTATTTAAAACTCGATGACAGAGGACACACTTGATACCTTCAATTCAGCCAATCACTTGTGATGAGATAACTTAAAATACAGTAAGTTCAAATGTAAAATTTAAATTCATATAACTAATAGCCAAAGGCTCTACTGATCACTTAACACAAAGCTGGCTCAAAATTTAACTGACGTAGATACTCAATTACAGTTAAACTAAATTTATCATGAATTCCTGGCTCTAATAAATTTGATTTGACTTTTCATAAAACTGAAGGAATTTTCAAAAGTCAAAAGGTATTCAAAAAGGAAAGAATCCCTTCAAGCTCTGTATGCTTACAATGAAGATGCTGTGCACCATTGATTTATAGGAACAACCTAGGTTTAAAATATATTTAGTTCAAGCATATGAACGAAAAGCATTGTTAGGCTAAAAAAAAATGACTGAGTACAGAGACACAACTATTGCAGATCAACTGCTTCCAAATGCAGTTTACCACACCAAAATATAGGTATAAATGGGAGATCATACCTACACTAACAGAAAATCAGATACTTCCTCCCCCCCAAAAAAAAGCTCTTGAAGGAAAATAAATGAAGTAAACAAGACATGTGCAAATATGGACAGCAGATATAAAGCAAACTTCCTGTTACAGAAAAAGCAACAAAACCAAGATGTAACTGCATCATTTTCCCAGAAGTTCTGTTGTTGACAGCAATTTAGCCAGATCTTTCTGGTGCTGAAATTGTATCATAAAAGTTTAAAAAGAAAAGAAAAAGAAAAAAAAAGGGGGATAATAATTCAAATGGCAAAAACGGTGATCAAGACTCCTTTACAGAAAACTCAATAACATTCGCTAAATATTAAGTTTTTAAAATGTTACGTGATTTTTAATGTCTAGAATTTTCTTGAAGACTAATGAAAAATCGTATTAATGGCACTACTCTTATCAGATGGCAATCAGATGTATTGTGTTGCCAAATGTGGCAATATGTGTTCTGCGCTGGTTTTTGACGAGATTGTGTGTTCTGCGATGGTTTTTGGTGCGATGTTGTTTGCATGGCAACCCTTTTGAAAACTTTATTTTGCTGGAGTGGTTGGTTGGTTTGGTGAGCGTTTTGAAATGGCTTATGTTGCAATGAAAGACGTGGTGGCAAAATTTCAGTTGCGTATTCTGGATTGTGTGCAAGGTCAATTTAGTATTAAAAGGTACCATGCTGGAGTTGTTAATGAGTCTTTTGTTCACGGGTGAGTTTATGAAGATTTTATTCACGAATGTATGCTGGACATTGTATGCTCTGTGTCTCAGAAGATAAGGTGGAAGGATAAAGTGGTGGAAATTGATGAGTTTTGCTGATGCTTGAAATTGATATTTCTGCTGTTTGAAGCATTCACAATGGTAAGTGCATTTTATTTTACTGTTGTTCTTATTTTGTAGAATGTTATAAGCAATGCTTTTTTTCCTATGAATTTCTGGCATTATTGTTGTTTTTTAATTGTCTGTAATTTATTTTAGTTATTTCAGCTTATTTTGTTGATCTGTGCGTGATGTCGAGGCTGTGCACGATACCTAGATTGTGCAATTCACTGAAATTTTTTTAAGTTAAAATGGAATGCTGGGTGCATGGTATTGTTTGAAATTATTTGTTATGTTAGTTTATTTTAGCAAAGTGTGCATAATTCCTAGATTCCTACGCTGAATAGATTGTGTAATTCTGTGATTTTTTTTAATAGTTAAAACAGATCACTGTGTATATGGATTCTTGTCAAATATTTTTGGTTAGAAACTTTACGATTTTGCTTTCTAAATTTTTTGTTATTGTTTCGGATTTTTGGTGTAAATTGTGTGTTAAAAACGCATTTTTTGCATGTGCGAAAACCCCGTTTTTAACACACAATTTACACCAAAAATGCGAAAACCCCGTTTTTAACACACAATTTACACCAAAAATCTGAAACAAAAACAAAAAATTTAGAAAGCAAACAAAACCCCCATTTTTGGCTTACAGTTCGAAATGTAGACAAAAAATTCAGATAGTAATATGGTGCCATGGAGTTTCTGACTAAACATGTTTACAAGAAATTTGTCGCCAACCGAGGGGAGCAGTTCGATATTAATATGTATATATCACAAATCTTAACTATTTATCTATTTACTTCATTTATCATCTTACAAAGTGAATTGAACTATTCATTACCTTCTAGTATTAGACTGTCTGTTGTCAATTTTCACTCTTGCTAAGTTAGCTTTTATAATTTCTAAAATAACTTAGTTTTAATTTCCCCTTTGGTACTACGTCAATACTACTTCCACTATACATAATTTTCTAACAGCTATATGTTTTGGAATTTTGGAGAAACTTAAATACAAAATACAACTTTTCGATTTCAAAACAGAATTCATTGTTAAATGAAATATAGAAAATGGAAACTTGATTAAATCTAAAATATTTAGATGAAATTTTGGATCTTTAAAAAATGAAGTAGTAGTTTAAGTAAGTGTTTTTAATTGTAATAAATTATACATAGCTGACTGAATTTTTTATATGCATCTATCTGCTTGAAATTCAAGCATAATATATTTTTTGGTATTTTCTTGATGTTTCAATATTTTAAAATTAATTGTCAGTGAAGTAAGATAATGAAATTTTCTGTTGCAGATAAAAAACGATTTTGAGAACATGGATAAAGTTTCAGTCCATTGAACCATGTAATTTTTAAAAACCTTAGGAACAGACAGTTCATTTAACTTATAGTACATTTAACTCAAAAGCTAGACTTTAAAACAAATAAATACAACTCGTATTCGTTAGCAAATATTTGGAAAACGCCTGACCATAACTCTGAAAACATCTAATTTCAATATGTATTAGGAATCTATATTTTATACACATATAAAGAAAAGTAAAATATTAAAAATATAATTTTCTAAGTACCATGCTTATTCAAATTATTTCTTTAAAAAGATATGATAGCTTCTCATACTTGTCCTACTTTACAAAATGTTAAGTACACAAAAATATACCTGTAGTAAATGATGAACAGGGAAATCAAAATTTCATTGAAATTGTTGAAAAGAAAAGTGACAGCTATAGGATTGTTAAAAGGAATTAACTTTCCTATGAACTGTGAACTGTATAGGAAGGGGGTAATACCACAGACATAAAAATATTTCTTAATACATTACCTCCCCAAAGCTTTAAAAGACAACTCTTTAACTGTATTAAAGTGGTGTGAACTTGGATGTATTCCTCGTTTTGCAATACTATGTCCAAAATCAGATGCTCTTAAAATTTCATAGTATTTCAGCTGATAATGCGTCGAAGCTGTAAGAAATGAAAAATATTTCAATTAAAAAAGTATGACAATAAACAGTTAAATAAAATTTAAGGAAACTTTTTTAACACCTAAATAAAATTTAAACAACAATTTTCGTGCTCTAGAACCAATCAAACTGATTGCTGATAAAGTTTCTCTTTCCACCTTTTGAAGTGCTTAAATTCTCAGATGACATTATATAATTTCTCAGAAAATTAGTCAAATATGCAGTATATAAAATTTCAGAAAGAAATCTATTTAAGTTCAAGTTAACAGACATTTATATGTAGGTGGATTGAAAAAAAAAAAGGCTACAAGTATCAGCATTTGGAAAGTAATTATTATGGAGGGAACATTTCCTCCTCCCAGATAGTTGACAAATGACACTACTTGTCTAGCAGTGATTGCATGGGTACATATAGTTAAGTTCGCAGACACTTCAGAGTGATTGAAATGACAAGATGTTTAGGAAAATGGTCTCACTTGGAGGTGTGAGCCATGATTCGTTATTGCTAAGTTGCTTCATTTATGGGAACCTGAATAGTTGAATGTTATGGAAAACCTATTATGATGTAATTGGTCACGTGATTGCGGTGAATTTGAATGATGGGAAAAGATTTGCAAGGGCTTGTTTGTGTGTTAGATGTTGGTTAGGAAGCACGCTGCTTATTTTATGGCTTATACGGTAAGATTAATTTGAATTTCTGTACGATTTGGAATAAAAAGGAAAAATCAATCAATCATCAATTGACTGGTGTCTAAATGAAGGTTTACTAAGAAGCCATTATAAGTGTCCTGTTTGTAGGAAGGAAATGCGTATAGTCATACATCGGAGGATACTGGCACTAGAGGATATTTTTTACTCTTATTTTTGTGAATATATGTTGTGAGACCAGTATACAGATTCTACTTCAGATAATTTTAGGAAGTTCTTGGACGCTGTTAAGGAATTTTGTTTGACTGAAGACACAGAACTTTCTAAATAAAGAAAAAAAAATCTGAAAGCTTTCGGATTTTACATCACGTTTTGTGTGTTACCTTTACTCATTAAATATCATGTTATCCACACTTCAAACATAAAATTCAGTTCAACAGAAATACCGCAAAATAATTTTAAAACGAGCAAATCGTTAAGAATTTCCGATACACAGACTCGCGCTCTAGAAATGAAAATGTTTTTTTTTCGTACAGCATTGCCATTCCTCACTTTGAAATGATTGAGTTTGTTAATCAAAAATTCATTAAAGTTTTACAAAATATGAAATAGATAATAAAACAAATTCCAAATCGCCATATTCGGGACATTATTCAAAATTTGATGGCTCTAGGTACCGTTGTTTTATCACAATGTGAGAAACAATACATACATTCATGCAGATTCTTCATTTTTTAATTTCTTTAAATATAATACAGGGCTCCAATATGTGACAACAACAATCCAAAAAGTGAACCAACATTTATAGTGAACAAACACAATTAATAGTCCTTCTGGGCAAATTGCCCCTTTAGACTAATAAGGTAAGTGGATATTTCCTTTGTGTAGTGCTAAGATCAATTTGCCTCTTTATTTCATTGTTCGATTTAAAATGTAGTTTATTGAGGTCACATATTTTTTGCTTCGCTCTAGAGTAGAATTGGCTGCTCCTTTCACTTTTTAAGTGAAAATAGATAGACGTGTGCATGGACAAGGGGAGTGTGCAATGCCAAGTTTGCGCAATACTCCAATTTTTTTTTAAAGTGAAAATAGGTCAATGTGTACATTCATAGTGAGTTTGTGCAGTTCTTTGGCTTTGTGTAGTGGCAACTTTTGACAAAAAAATCGCCACTACAAAAAGCCAAAATAACAAGTCAAAGAACTGCCCAAACTCGGTGTCCATGTACTACCAAAAATCTCCCAAGGGACACCCGTAAATAAATTTTTACCAAATAATTGATTATCTCCCTCTTTATATGTAATTTTAGCATATTTTTAAAATAGACTAAGTTTTTTTGGTTGGAATGCGCTTTAGCCTACTGCTTGGCGGCGATTGTTTTTGAATGAGCAATAAATGCGCCAACATGGGTAACTCCGTATATCCGCCAACATGGCTGACTGTTTGTACGTTGCGCAATTCGCTGAAGTTTTTTTTCAAGTTTAAAAGGAACACTGTGCACATGGCATTTTCTTGTAATTTAGTTTCGTTATTTTAGCTTATTTTGTTCATTTGTGTACGTTGCCTACATTGTGCAATTCGCAGATTTTTTTTAAAGTTAAAACGGAACGGTGTGTTCATGGTATCGTTTGTAATTTTAATGCCCTTTAAAAAAAAATTCCTTCTTTCTTCGATGCCATTTTGGTTACGTTTTCGCGGAGCGTGTCGGGAAGGTTATGTAACGGCATAGAATGTGTAAGTATTACAACATAAAATGTAAATAATTAATTTAAACCTAACTGACAAATACTTTAATGATCATAATGTTCGTTTTGCATATTATTTTATTATCTTTTTGTGGCAACAGTTTTCATACTAATTTATGCTTTAGAATTCTGTGTTTTGTTTACAATAGGTTTTCGCATCCCTTTTTTTTTTTTTTTTTTGACTACTTCTTTAAAACTATTTTCTTATTCAGGTAATATTTCGGAGTGTCTTCATTTTTCATACTATTTGACAGCATAATTTACAAAAATTAAACAAAAAATTTAAATACATCAGTTTATTTATAATTTCTATCAAAGCAATTACACTTTCTAATATATTTCACTTTTCTTGAGAACATTACCGTAATCAAGGATTTATTGGTACGAAAAATTATAAAAGAATGCTTAAAATAAATCTCACTTTTAAAAATTCTTTTCAACCTATTTAGAAAGGGTGGTTGCTTGATGATTTATGAAACAACTGCATAATGAAAAATATTCTGATAAGTGACTTTATTGATATTTTTAGAAATTTTGTGAATTTAATCTTTAACCCAGTAAAAACTCCAATGTAATTATGAAGAATGTGCATGTGCCTCAAAGCGAATTGCTGTATTTATGAGATTTATTCAGATTATAATATAACAATGACAATTTTAATGCAACTGACAATCTTTAAAGAATAGAAACAACACGCAGAATGTTATCGATATTTTGACAAATATGATTCCTTTTATGTTTAGTACATGAGTCAACAACTTGCTCAATTAATTGCTATCCTTATGGTGCTCCGTATTTAATACATTTTATGTTCATATTTTCAGGGGGGAAACTCCCTGAAACGAATTTAATGAATAACAAGTATACCATTGAGTATACTATAATTTTTGATGGTTTTCAAACTTTTTTGGATGAATTCAAAATACAGTCTGTATATCATTAATTTTTACATTTGTCATTAAAAGTACGCAGTTCAGACATAAAGAAGACAGGAACTTTTCGAAGATTTGATAGAAGGTATAAAAGCCCAAACTTTCTGATTGTATACGTCTGAATATTCAAGAAGAATTCTGTTAACACATATACATTCTTATCAATTATTCAAATTTTTAAGTACCATTTACACAACCACATTATGAATACATAAACAATGTATCGGCCATCTGCAAATAAATATTCTACAATCGCTGATACAATGCACTTATTTACAGCACTATTAAAACTTCCATCAAATGATTAACATATAAAATTAATAAAAGTGTTTAAATTACTATAGCTTACAGATTCCAAGCTCAATTATCATTATAACAGTAGAAATCACAAGCCTTAAATTTAACATCGTTCGTGCAATGCCTTGTATTAACGTATATTAAAGGCAGGGCAAAACAATAAATTTGCCAAAATATACACCGCATTTAAAATCTAATCTTATTCTCTACTTAACAATCTTCTCACAAAAGCAAATCTATTATCATGTCTTAACCTTAAACCACAGTACACACACAATTCCAAACAGAAACATACATCTACCGAAGTTGCCAGCATATTTTGTATTTATTGGAAACTTTTGTTTGATTTTTTGCAATGAAAAACTAATTCCACTTTCCTTATGTTACTACTGTTCTTCTTGTTATTGAAACCTATTTAACCAAAAAGCCAGATTAATGACTTTAGACAAAAAATTCAAACTGAGGTGTTTCTGTTTTAAATAAATGAATTTCCCGAAATATCACTTTGAAAAGTAACATTTTATTATTATCTTCTTCAACTAAGCCGAGTAAGATCATGCTTATATGTATTGGACACTCGAGAATATTATACGATCTTCGCCATCGTCGTAAGTTGACGACTCTTTTTTTTTTGTCGCACAAAAACAGATAGGGAAAGGAGACAGAAAAATATTAATTATATATATATATATATATATATATATAGATGTTCAGCTTTTATTATTCTTCAGCAATAAAACTCATATAAAAGTTTAAGCACACCTTGAAGCCCTAAGCATACTTGAGTTTATCTGAGCTAACCCAAAACATATGGCCCAGCCGCCATATCTCCACTGGGAAGTAAAACGAGTTCTTGCTGAAAAATCTGTACATCACATATAGTGGATCTAATCAACGCATGGAATCGGCTCCACTAGATCAGATGAACCGCAGTGTGAATGGCCGTTTAGGTAAAGTTTGAATTTCTCAGCAATTTCTCCATGGATACTTTTAGAGTAATACTCTCAACATTCAGTCTAGCTTTTTGTCTTGACTTATATAACTTTCATAACTGAAACTGTTCTTCGAATGTGCAGTATCTGCTGGAAAATGAAAACTGAACTCTACAATATTTCGTAAGTCAGTAAAATCTGTATCCATTTATCCAATAATACTGTTGCATGCGTACGGATTCGTAACAGGTTGAATGCACAAGTCCGATAAAAGGTTAATAAAATTTACTCTTATCAAAAGAAATATATCAGAATTCTGGAATTTTCCTCGGAGATATTCGTGCAAGCGTTCATAATATCACGCAATACTTCAAATACAATAGTTATATTTAAAACTACTAAAAGTATTCAAATAGAAAGCAATGCAAAGAGAAAGCTAATCCGATCTTTCTCTGAACTCCCAAAAATAACAACAGCAGCTAACTAAACAAATGAACTGAGATGTTCTCGCTGTGACTTTATATAGCTTTACATCGGTCGTGCGAGATCTTTCTAGTAATTTCTGCTTCTCAAGACAGATTTCTGGACAGTAAAAGAGTGTGAAATTATGGTTACAGTTAACATAGTGGTCAATTACTTTTATTCAATTTAAATATAAATTACCGAGGTACCCATTTATTCAAAGTTAAATGCACGTGCATCTGTATTTTTCTTTTCCGGCATAGCTTTCTCTTAAAATTCGTCTCGTGCTGCATTGCCCGGGGAAATAAAACAATTTCATTTACAATTCTATTAAAATTAGCTATCTGAATACAAAACTAGTAACACTATAATTCATTTTATTCTATACATTCATCTGCGTCAGAATCAGAGCTGGATTAACCATTAAGCAATTTAAGCACGTGCGTAGGGCATCCATGAAAGAGAGAGACACAAAAAGGTCCTCTAGCGATCTCGAGGGCAGATCAACTCTCGCAATTTCGGAAGTGTTAGAATTCTTGAAGCTAGCGCACGAAACTTCTTTTGCGTGAGTAGTAGAGAATTCAACTCGCATTAAACAGAGCCAGGATCGAAACCCAAGGCTATTAAGCCCTTCAAAGGCATGCCAGGCGCGTGCGCTGCAGCACTCCTCAGCGGTGATAATAGATGGCGACACGAGCAAGCAACTACATACCGGGAGCCACGGAGGTCTCTTTTAATACGTGATCTAAGCAATGGCAACCCGGAGAACTACAAACACTTCCCTCCTCTGTTGGCAAATGACGAACTACGTCACACATTCAAAGACGCTCCTCCACGCATATGCTCCACCGAACAATCTAACGGTGACACACGTGCCAAAAAATGGAGTTTCTCAACCATGATTAATCAGGTGTCAACGGATCCAACTGCGCACGTCCACACACCACAGTCACCGCCTATCAAACTCAAAACTGAATCACATCAACGCACTGGGCTGGCAGTTACACTCTCAAACCTAACTTCCCCTCATATCGCATCACAAATGCTTCAGAGGGGAGAGTGTGGCGATCTCAAGAACAATCAATTGTAGCAAATTCGGAAGAGTTCGAATTCTTGAACCTAGCGCACGGGGTCTCTTTCGTTCCAGGGGTCAAGAATTCGATTCGCATTAAACAGACCCAGGATCGAAGCCTAAGGTCATTATCATCTTCAAGGACATGCGAAACTGGTGCTAATGCATGGCGATATGACCAAACAACTACATACCAGAAGCCACCAAGATCTCGCGCACTATGTGACGTTGTGATCTTAGATGCAGATGATATAGGATGAACGCTAAGTTATTTCTATAAGCAGCATTTTATTCAAAGCCTAAAAGAACACATTCTTAATACTTGCAAGCGTACACGTACGCCTGCGCCGGTGAATTGTCCATTAACGTAGCAGTGGAAGAACGAGAGAGTTGAAGAGTGACTGCGGCGCCACTTCTCCTTAACTAAAATGTGTTCACTACAGACCTTAGGATTTTAGGAAAGGGTACACCAAAAGAATTCTCTTTAACGGTTTTTATCATGACATGCATATTGCAGCTGAACAAAAGCCGAAAGACAGAAGAAATGGAAAAAATATCTATATGTGGGGTCACGAAAATCATTTAAATCCTTAAGGACGCTAAAAGTCTTAATCCGGCCCTGCTGAGAATTATAGCTTTTTTAACGGTTTTCTGAATGAATACACAAATTTATCCTGGTTCGATAAGTGCAATGAGGTCCACTGTCAGGCTCTCTCGCACTTCCTTCCATACAGGTATCCTCATCAGTTAAACTAACTTCTCAGTTTCCTAAATTGCCCTTCCAGTTACTGATATATTTTAGAAAGGTTTCGCAGGAATTCTCACCTCTCTCATAAAACTTAGCTTGATTCATCTTCTCTGAATCTAGAAAGTCTTAATACTGATGTAAAGGCTTTTTTTCTGAAACTTTAGTTTGATTCATCTCTTCTGAATCTAGTTACATTTAACACTAATTTAAATACTTTATTCTGAGAAACATCAAGAGTAAAAGAACATTTCACATTTTTTTAACTCTAAATTGTTCAAAATTTTACTTATGTGGCTGTAATGCGCCGTTTCCAATTAAGGAAATGCGTGACTGAAACGGCCCCAGTTTCTCCTTTGCAATTGACAATAACAATATCATGCATAGATCTTCAAGCATTTCTCTTAGTATAAATTATTGAACAATAATATATTTTTCTTGAGAAAGGTAATAAGAATGAAGCACAACACGTCGCTAACTTGCAACAGTATATATACAGTTCCAAGTTATGGATAGTGATCTATGACACTGTAGCTAAACATATTAACAGCTTTTACACAGAATAGCTTAAAACTTATACAATTATCAAAACAAAGGCTTAGCAAGGAGATTAAAAAAATGTAAACCCTTAAAAACAGTAGAATTACACAACAGAAAATGGGGCTGCTTTGACGACCGCGTTACGACAAACCGGAGCTTATCGCATCAGAACCTTTCTCAAGTATGCATTTAAGCAAACTATACAGCCTTGCGTACGTTGGAGAATATCTGTCCTTGTAACAGGCCAGAATACAAGTGATATTTAGGCCCAAAGCCGAACGCATAACATTTCCGCAATTTGTTGACATTCAACGATTTGTTTTCACTGTGTTATGATGTAATATATAAAAACTTACATGCACTTTGTTTATAAATGACCTTCTTGGCTTATGGACCAGCGACAGATTTAGCATTTTTCCTAGGTGGGGCAAAAACGTAAAATGCCGCCCTCACTCATTTTTCTTTTTAGTTTCTGTAACAAATTTTAAATTTTTTAATAAACATAGAAATAAGTACGGTTTGAGATAAAATATAAAATCTATTTTATACTAAGAAATTCTTTATATGCAATTTTTATTATAAAAGAAATGTACATAACAAATGGTTTAGTTTCTTTACTTATGGCAAAGCATAAGAGGGCTATCTGCCTAAGAAGAAAGATGCCTTCACTGAATACTTCCTAAGAGTAATCGGCTCGTATGCAAATTATGCATGAGCGAAACGACAGAAACGCCCATGCAACCAGCTAATTCGCCGGGATTCTAACCCCCGACCGAACTGTCAGTATTCAGACTTTATCGCTCAGCCGCAAGCAGCCCGACACACATACCAAAAGTTACATAATTAAAAACCCGTGCGAACACTCCTAAATAATCAATACACTGAAATAATCGAATTTACATTTTCCTCAAATAGGCATTTTTTTTCAATATTTTGCAACAATAACTACTCATACTAATAAATGATACTAATAGAAAACGATTCAATACTAAACACTAAAATAGTTCAGCACAGTGCAAAAATGGGAATCACACATTACTAAATAATCAAAAATTTTATTTAAATAAATATAAGCAAATTACAAATCACAAATGCAATGGATTGAATAATTTTATACCGATTTCTCTATACTAACAGTAACTTTAACCTAGTACGTTAAAAATTCATTTCACAATAACGCCTTTATGTAGACCACTCAAGAAGTCTACACAGCCCGATAACATAATAAATACTAGCATATACATACAAAAGACTATTTTTGCACTGTAATAATCAAATTTACATTTTCTCTGAAATACGCAGTTTTGCAATATTTGAAACAATAATTAGCCAAACTAATGGAAAACGATTCAATACTAAATACTAAAGCAGTTCCGCATAGTAAAAAATATAGAAATCACATATTACCAATGACTATCTTAAACAAATATATACAAGTTATAAATCACGAATGAGATGGATTCAATAATTAACCCACCAGTTTCTCTAAATTAACAGCAATTTTAACCTGGCACTTTAAAATTTCATTTCACTATAACACCTTTATGTAGGCTACTCAAGAGCTCTACTATCGTCCTCACACAGCCAGATAATGTAATAAATACGTACATATTCACATAGAAGATTATTTTTGCACTGCAATAATCAAATTTACATTTTCAATGAAATGCGCAATTTTGTAATATTTGTAACGCTAACTAGCCAAATTAATAGAAAATGATTCAGTACTAAATAGTAAAGCAGTTCAGAATAGTACAAAAAATAGAAATTACGCATTACTAATTGATATCTTAAACAAATATATAAAAGTTATAAATCACGAGTGAAATGGATTAAATACTTAACACAGCAATTTCTCTGAATTAACAGCAATTTTAATCTGCCACTTTAAAATTTCATTTCACTATAAAGCCATTACGTCGGCCACTCAAGAACTCTACTATCGTCCTCACACAGCCGGATAAAGTAATAAATACTTACATATTTACACAAAAGACTATTTTTGCACTGTAATAATCAAATTTACATTTTGTCTGAAATATACAGTTTTGTAATATTTGCAATACTAACTAGCCAAATTAATGGAAAATTATTCATACTAAATACTAAAGCAGTTCAGCATAGTACGAAAAATAGAAATGGCACATTACTAATAATAGCTTAAACGAAGATATACTTGTTACAAATCACTAATGCAATGAATAATGAAATTCCTTTTTATCAATAACATAAATAAGTCCTAATGTTCAATCAAATATCCAGTCGTAAGTAAAAATAATATTTAGTTACAACAACGC